>JAIPRL010001248.1:0-89943 GCA_025469235.1 Pemphigus obesinymphae
ATAATTCTTCGCAAGTCGCAATGCAAGCGGTACGGCGGTTTATATCGGACTGCATATTATATCAACATAAATATAAATATACAATTAAAACACAGATAATAATTTTTATCTTAATTGAATTTTAAATATATACAGAAAATAACGGTTATCTAATACTATGATTATTTACAAGAACGAAATATTTTATACTTTGCATAACAAGGCGAACAATCAAAGGTAGAACTGTAAAGATTTGTTCAAGAAATTTAATATTTATTCAACTCCAAATAGATATGATATAATTTTTAAATATAGAAAATTTATATATAGATCTATAATATTCTTCACTTATTGTTTCTTTCAATATAATCAAGTTAAAAACTTCATTTTTTTTTCTGAGTATTTCGTTCCCAACAAAAATGTTACGGGCCAACGTCATAAATTATTTACTCGTTCGTTTGAAACTAACAAAAGAAAGTATCAGTGAGCACCTAACAGATTCAAAAAATAAGAGTACCTATGTCTTGCGAGTTTAATAGACTTCGTGAAAGTCTTGTAAAATATGTATATATATTTGGTCTACATAACAAATGTCAACACATCAAACAGCAGCCACTTACAGAAGATGAATTATCCCTCGATAAGGCACTGATAATCTGCTCATCGATGAAGTTATCTAAAATATGCTCTGGACTAAGCAATTTTAGTGAGAATGTTCTAATAGTCTAAGCAACAAACAACGGTTAAAAATATGCTGTCCAAGTAATTATTCGCAGTCTAGTCGATAAATTCAAGGAAGCTTAAGTAAAAAAAATCTGATACTTTGCTCGTCAAGTAGGTTACTGGTGATAGGTATTTGAATTTGGAAATAATAATAAATCATTTATTTAAAAAAAAAAATAAAAATTTAAATGAGTTTTGATGTAATAATTAAAAAACAGAAATAAGTAACCAATAAGACAATTATATTTGTTATGCTATTATATTCTTTACATTTATAAAATATTACTGTTGTAAATGGTTGTTTTTTTTTACGCTTTAGGAAACTAATTGAAAATCTAAAAATTACCTCTTCAAAGAACCAACTATAGAACCCATTGTCATTAAAAAAAGCTTTTTGAATAGAAGGAACCAAGTACGATTCAGGGACTGGAACCGAACCAAAAAAAACCTGTTCTGGAACCTGTTCCTGGAGGTATTCCAAGAACCAGAACCGATATTGGAACCTATATTTCATATTTCATTGAACCAGAACTCTTTAAAATGTAAACTTTCGTAAACACACAACATGTTTTGGGACCCCTCCATGGCCTGTGCCTGTGCTACAGTTGAAAGAGTTCAGAGAAAATGTATTCACATTGCAGCCCATAGACTCAAAACCCCTCATCCTCCTCACGATTACACACCTGTTCTTGCATGCTTTTAATATTTTTTCGTTAGCTGACCGTCGACATGTATCTAATCTATCCTTTATGTCCAATCTTCTTTTCACCAAAATTGATTCTCCTTTACACTTATCCCTAATAAATTTCAGAGTTCCTTCTCGCACCACTCGTTGTTCAATCCTTTTCCATATTCCTCGCTCTTTTCTAATTTCGTTGACAACTCACTTATTGTCCGTCTCATGCGAACAGCAAATAACGACCCGTTCTTTTCTTTGGAAATAAAAAAAAATATATATATATAATGATCTTCTTTGGTACCATACTTGCATGACTTTGTTACTGCTTATATTTGTACATATTTATCTTATTATTTTTAAGCTTACCCCATTTATATGAATAAAACGAAAAATAAAAATAAACATAACAGCAGCGTCATTTGAAATCCGTACATGATAGCTACAGAAACTTTGGGACAAAATTAAGACTGGTTTACAATTTTACAATATTTATTAAATATCCCCTACCCCAAAAACC
Source organism: Pemphigus obesinymphae (assembly GCA_025469235.1). Classification (NCBI taxonomy): domain Eukaryota; kingdom Metazoa; phylum Arthropoda; class Insecta; order Hemiptera; family Aphididae; genus Pemphigus; species Pemphigus obesinymphae. The sequence goes on from JAIPRL010001248.1 coordinate 1,899, forward strand.
GAGAGTAACTGCTGTGTTTCAATTGTTCTTTTGCTATTAACTATTTGGGGTTAGCCACTCTAGTCCTGCCCTTCCATATAACTCAATCTCCCACAGCCTCTTTATTTACACACAACTTCCACTCTTTTATATCCCTCACCTCTTTTTTGGTCTTACTCTTTCTCTTATTTCCTTAACATATATTCCCTATACAACTTTTACTACCTCTATCTCTTCCCACCTTAAAACATGTCCCACCCATCTCAACACAGTCTCCCTAATTTTGACTACTTTTATAACCACTTTTGGAACCACTATTTTATACTACCACTTATATATTAATTCCTTATTTTGTCCTTTCTAATCACTTCACTCATCCATCTTAACATTTTAATCTCTGCCACACTCTTAAACTGGTCTATCATTCTATCCACTGTCCAACACTCCGTTTCATACTTCATTGCAGTTTTATTTCTTTGATAGCCAGCATAAATTTTTTTTGGTATCTGCTAAAGCCAGGTCATTTTTTGATTTTTACAGTTGTATTCTTTAGTATGCAGGAAAACTAAAAATAAAATAAAATAACAATAGAAAAATATTTTATAAATGCAGAGAAATATAAATTAAAATTACATACTTAGTTGTCATGGTTAACACTTTACATTATACTGAACTTCGTTTCGAATCCTTTATCAAATTAAATTATTTCTATTATTAAAAAATAATAATAGATAATAATACCTACAATTTTTGTAACAATTATAAATGTATATTTCGCCTACATAGTGTATATAGTAAAACGTACTCAAATTATATATTATGTCAATATAGGCATGAACTTAATTATTTAGTCAATATTTATATATATGTGTAATAAATAACAAATATGTAATTATTATAATTAGTGACGTTACAGTAGGAAATTTCCATTTTAGAAATTTCTAATAAAATTTTAGATTTTATCTGAATTTTTCTTTAATCAATGTCAATAATCAACTAGTAGTATGTGTTTTTACCAAATCTTATGGTTTTTAATACCTATATGATGTTGTTAATTTTATGAAATATTCTTTTAAATTTAGAGAATATTTCTAGATTTTACGTGGCTTATGTAAAAATGTCAGCTGCATTTAAAAAAAATGTATATTAAAGTTAATAAATAAAATTAATAAAAAAATCATTAAATACATATATTTAAAAATTTCAGAAATTTCTCTTAAGACATTTTTTGAATATACTTATTTACAAATTATTTATAACACACACACACACACACATATATATATGTATATTTATAACATTAACCTATAGCTACTGTGCACTTGTACAAACTTGCCGAGTGAACCCTTGACGCGTTATTGCGAACTTATATATTATATAAATATATGTAGGTACAATAAGGACCGACAATCACGTGTCTCGTGAGAATTCATGACGAATTACTGATGTTATATATGTGTTTGAACAGCGATTTGGAGAGCAATCGAAACGACAAACGACGTGGCAAAGTCGACGTTACAACGGTTGGCAATTTAAAAACTACTCGTCGTATAGATGGCCATAATTAAAATCTAGTCTTATAAATTTGACACAAATACGCGGACAATGCGTTTACACTCGAAAAGAGAAAAACGAAAAGGTTTGCTTATTTTTGGTTTATACGAGTATATAGTGGTATATATATATATTATATTATTATATGGAAGAAAACTGAGAAAACAGCTTTATACACATTGTAGCCCATTAGGGATTTCATACGAGAACTTATATTACAGGATAGCAAACGATGTTGACAGATTGTATAAAGGAAAACTTTATAGTACCTATTACTCGACCGTTCTCGCTTTCAATCCGAAATAATTAAACGAAAATCGATACTATATGTTTCTATATTAAACCAGGCATATACCTATATAGGTTATATCCAGTAAATAATATTGTCGCGTTGATAACATGGAAATACCATTTTTTTTTCACGTTACATTCTTATAAATGTATTTTGATCACACTGATCATTAAAAATAAAAACTCAAATAACAATTTTTTTTGTTTTTAGATTTTAGGATACTTTCATAGGAAACATCAAATATTATATAGCTTCACAAAAGGAAAAATAAAACATAATTGGTTGAACTGATAGCTTGCGAAGAACTGTATAAAGTATTGTGTTTAATTAATTTGTCCTACGAGGATTTCCTCATTGTATTAGTAGGTCTCAAACGTAAACAGAAGTTTTCAAACCCGGTTTCCTTTTTTTTTTTTAATTATAAAATACGCAACATCACCTTATAAATTATATTTTTCTAAATGCCTTGTTCAGTATTTATCGAATTTGAAGATAGCCAATTTAAATAGTAGTATTTTTCGAGAATATTGTTGGATCGACATTTTACCTATGTTGGTAAGATATTTTTCATATTATAATATAAATTTGATCATTTTATACATTATATACTTTGTGTGAATGAGTAGTTGTTGTTACATATCAAAGTATTGTTTTCATAAGTTGTAAATTTGAATTGAATATTAATGTCTATTTTTAAATTTCTGTACATAAAAGTATATTTTAAACATAGTTTGTTTGGCTCCGTATTTAATTAATTAGGTAGGCATATCTTAAATAAAAATTAACTTAAAACAGTTTTTTGTATAGTATAAAATTTTAATACTGCGTTGCAACACCAACCAATAAATATTTATCGTATGATAACAATATATTATACTCGTATGTTCAGTAAACAACTTTCTTATGACAAAACGAATTTTATTTTATCAATCTGACAATTAATATGTTACTTTCGATATAAATAAACATTGTTTTCTCATTGGTTTGAGTATTTTTTTTTAAGTTTGATCATAATTTGTTCATAGATACCTGACCTTGAAGTAATACATTTTTTAGTCTATTATGTATGTATATGAATATTAATATTTCAGTTTTTTTTTCTTATTATAGAACATTTGTGTAACAGTTATCTAGAACTAAATTATTATTACAGAACAGTTTTTTATAGATATTTTATGCAACCGAGCAAAGTTAGTAAATTTTAATAATTTTATTTTGTGAACATTTTGGTGGATTGATATTTTTGGTAATACAATAACATTAAGATATTTGTTTTTAACCAAAAAATTCGTTTTATTAAATAAATTAGCTATAAATATTATATAGGTACCTAGATTATTATTTATATAATGAACAATATTAATGGTAGTTATATATGCTGGGTATTTATAATAGAATATTTACAAAAAAATAAATATCTATTATCAGTCGTGATCTAAAATAAAAATATATCATCAACAAGACAGTAGGTAGATATGTACTAGGTACATACCAATTTAATCAATGCATACTATTATTTTTAACAAAATTAAACAATGTTCTAAAAGTCAGTATAATTTGAATTCAAATTTTAATCCTATATTATTAAAATTCTGAATATTTTTAGGAAATAAAACTATTGAAATTAGCTAATTTTAATTTTGACGTATACAAACTGAAAATTAAAAAAATATATAATTATACTTATTTTTAAGTTTTTTATTGAATTATTTGTTTATGTTTAATATAATTAAAGAAATTCATATTAAAAAAAAAAAAAAAAAAAATTCAGTTAAGTAATCATAATTTACCTATAAGGTATGTTTTAATGATCAAATTCTATTGTGGAACACCCTGTAACATGTTTGTAAATTATTTTATAGATTATGATCGTTATAATCGATATAATTAATGATAATATAATACTATATTTGACTTGCAGAATTCTGTCCTGCATGCTTCAACTATTAGGTTTTCTCTGAATTAAGCATTAAAATACTTTTTACTTGTAAAACTACGACGACATTTTGAAAAATTGAATAAGTAATAATATCAGATACATGCATTATAGATAGCTTATCGAAAACATATGGCAAAAAGATAGATAATCAAATACAATATTTATCAAAAAGAAAAGAAAATGTTGAAAATATTATATTTAAAAGATATAGGTACACGTATATAATTATTATTTTTTGACGATTATGTTCTTATGCAATAATGAGCATCGATTATAATTAATAGTAACACAAAATAATAATGAAAATTAATTTTATTCGAAAATGTCTGCAAATTTTAGTTACTTACTTAGAATAACTATAGGAAGGTAATTTTATATGCCTACTTAATAAATTATGTTATTTTCTCCGTGCTTCTAATCTACTCAAGTATATTGTTCCATTTTATATAAGATATAAATTAATTTTACAGGCTAAAGCCAAAGTATATATTTTATATTTGACAAAAATGATGTTGACGAATTGTGTTTTTTATAAAATGTTTTTTTATTTTGATAAATAATTGTAGTATGGATGTCAAGCATAATATTATGACGATCTTCTGCCGAGTACAAATGGTATGAATATATAGATACTAATACTGAGTAATACATAAATACTTTATTATTCTTTTTTTTAATTTGAAGGATGGGTTATGTTATAATAATATATTTAAAAAGGAAAATAAAATGAAGTTAGTTGAAGATCATTTTTAAATAGTTTAAATGTAATAAGTTAAATTGCCAATGGTTGTGTTAGTTACAAGCTAAAGTTAAGTTAGCTTAAGCTAAGTTAACTTGATTCAATTAAATAAGAAATCAATTTTTCATAATTACGTATGTGTTTCGAACATTAAAGAACTAAATTATTTTTATTTTCAATAACAAATTATTAGTTAATTCTAGACAAATCATATAAAAACTAATTAGTTAGTTAATGGTTTTCATTTTTGAAGAACCATTTTTTACAGTTCAACAAAAAATATTCCATCTTACGTAATAAAATTATATTTTTATTATAAGTTAAATTATTTTATTTAAATTTAACTTATTATTATAAGTATTATTATAACTAATATATAAAAGTCAACTTATAAATAAAAGTTAATTTGATTATTATGTATTATACTATTTTTCATATGTGAATATTATCTTAATACTTTCTTTTTCATTCATAAATTAATTAGGTATTTTAAATTGTCATTATATTAACATTAACATTTTACAGTTACATTATTGGTGGTAGAGGGTGAATTATATATAAATTATATATTAAATGGAACATGTATTACATTACTTTCGAATAATTTTAGATATTCTATTTTAATTTAATAATCTATTAAAAAATTATTTTGTTTTAATTGAATTTAATAAATGTTTTTTTTTTCAATTTGAACTGTAAACTTAACGAGTTGTTATTATAATATATTTGTTAACCATTAACTTTTAACTAGAGGCTTTTGGATTGATTTAACATAATACATTTGATTTAATTATTTCATTAACTTTTCTGTCTTTGATTTTTTTTTTTTTTAATTTAATTAGAAATATGATATTTTAAAATATATTCTACTTACATAGAGGAAAAGACAAATATATTTTATTGCGATCATGGTATTTTTCTCGATGTGCTCCACACGTACACAAAGAAAATGAACAATATTATGTACTTTTGACGGTGAATACAAAAACTATATAAAAAAATTCAAATAAACCGCATAATAATACTAGTATATTATGTATACCCTGGCTGAACTTCCTGTTATTCCACTGAGTAACTATATTCAAAGAGTATTTTATATATATATGTATCTATTTATTTTAATATTATATATTATCATTTCGTAATCGAGATGTCAAATATAGATAATTCTATTAAATATGTCCGTCTATTGTATTATTCTTCTATCGAATTATATTAAAAAATAGCTTACATAATATATCGGAATTGCACGCAAAATATTAATAATTGCGACATCATCACATCTATGATATAAAATTGTACTCATAATGCCGATTATTAAAAAAATAATAATAATAACAATAAAAAAATATGAACAATTTTGTATAAATTACGGTACGCTATCAAAAGAATCGTTATCGGTGTATTCGTACTCACAGACTCGTGAAAAATTGAAATTTTATTTGAAAAATTAAAGAAGTATTTAAATATCTAATATAATATAAGTACTAATAAATTTGTTTGTGTAAAAAATTATTTAAATCGGATAGTCAAAACGGGTTTTGAACCCGAATTGAAGACCCGTGTAACCCGCTAAATATTAAAACCGTGTTAAACCCAAAACCCGTAATCCGAAAAAAAATTAAAACCGTTTTTTAACCCCGTGTCCGGAATCCGGAAGAAATTTAAACCGTTTTTTAACCACGTGCTCCCTAACCCGGAAAAAATCAAAACCGTGTTAAACCAGAAACCGAAACCCGGCAGAAACGGACAATTTTTTGAACCCGACATTTTTATAAAACGCGGACAACGTGAATCGATAAGTCGATAAAAATGATAAAATATGTAGACAACTTTCTGTCTAAAGCATTCATTTTGTAATATTATACACAAATATTAAAACTATAACAATACATTTTCGTCAATCTGAATACAAATACGAATCGTGTGCCCGTAATCCATATATGGTCTGAGATTATTATTATTTATTTATTATTTAATTTTATATGTATTTTTGTACAGAAAAATGAGCCAAATTTGTATTTAATTCCATATTTGTATATTTTCAGTTTTATATTGTTTTTATATATTTATGTATTATTATTTTCATCATTATTCTGAATAATGTATTTACATACATTAAATTTGTATATGACAAATACGAGGTTTTAATTTTTAAGTGAAAAAATACGCCAAGTTTGTTAAGTTCCGCTATAAATGTTGTACAACGTAATTATATATTTTTTGATATTGACATTGAGTAGGTATTATATAAGATTGAAAATTTAAATATACCTATAACAACGCTTTAAGTTATTATATAAAATAAATTATTAATTGATAATAATAATATTGTCATAGTTTGTTAGTCTATAAAATTATAAAGTTGAAACTTATGGGGTTAGTGCGTCCAATTGACAGCCTATAAAACAGATATATTCTTATATTATTTTTTAATAAACAATATTTATTGGAATTCCCCAAAAAAAAAAACAAAAATATTTGAACCTAAAACTCGAAATTTTACTCCAAAAATGAAAACCGTTTTTAAACCCGAAACCCGGCAAATTTTTAACTCCTTTTAAACTCAAAACCAGGAACCCGAAAAAAATTAACCCTTTTTCAAACCCGTACCAGGATTCCGGAAAAATGAAAATCGTTTTAAATCTGTTACTCGAAACCCAAAATATTTTAACTCGTTTTGACTCCTTGATTTAAATTACATGGTAAATACTTCAAAAAAGAATATTTTACAAATACTTAAGAAGTATTCGAAAACAAATTCTTATAATTTTTTAGGGTCTAAATTTTAATAAATTTATATAATGTATTTAACAACACTATTTTTACATAGTTACCAGCTGTTACATAGTTAATGTTATAATAATATTAATCTGAATTTAACATTAATAGCTATATTATAATATATTATTTATATTATATAATAATGGCCTCATTTATTAACAAATACATTTTGTTTTAACAATTCTGTAATCAACAATAGTTTACAGTACCTATATATATATGTATATATATATATTATATTTTCACGTTAATTTAACTACATGTAGAAAACCAGATTCGAATCTATATAGACGTAAAATAAATAGTAGGTACGCAATTCAGATATGCAAAATTGTATAAAATGTAAAAAAAAAAAAAATATTAATAAAAAAAAATTGTTTCAAATTAAAATATATATACTATGTATAAAGTACCTATACATGGAGATCGCGTTTACCGTTTGTTTTCTTTATGGGCAAAGTTGTTTTTATTTTTGTTCTAAAAGAAAATTGTTTTTTTTATTCGTGAAATTTCTAAAAAGATATTCGAGAAATTCTATCGACTTACGCGTATTTCCTCGACCGTTTTATGTACCTAACCTATTATAACACGGGGAAGTGATAGAGCATGATAGCAGAAGATCCAAAACCCGTATATATATACAGGGTGTTTCAAAAATGAATACCAAAAATTCGTACATATACTCAGTAAGTTGACATAATGACGAGTGTTTTGAATACATTTTAAAACCTTGAAAAACTAAGTTTTTAAATTGTCATTCATAGTATTTTGAGATAAATGTGAAAATAAATGAACCATGATATTTTCTATAAAATTCTCATATGAATCGATATGTCACATTATTTTTATCATTTTCACCCATTTTTAACGTTTTGACCCTCATTGTTGCCTGATGTCACCATTTTGAAAAAAAAATCATGTAACATATGATTCATATCAGAAATTTATAGAAATTAGTATGATATTATTTATTTATTGATGTATAATATAACTTGTATTTGTATTCTTTACTTCAAATCTTAATATATTTTAGTATCGACATATATTTTAAATATTTCATGATGATTAATAAAAATTATTACATATTTCCATATTTTCCAGATTTCTCATATGAATCAATGTCACATAATTTTTTTCATTACGTCTGAACGTCAATACATTAAGAAATGGACGAAAATGAGGAAAAATTATGAGATATATCGATTCGTATGAGAATTTTGAAAGAAATATCATGGAATATTTATTTTTACATTTATATCATATATCTATATATAATGAATAAAAAATAAAAAACTTAGGTTTTAAAGTTTCAAAAAAATTGTTAATATTTTTTTTATTAGGTTACACCACTGACTATGTGTACGAATTTTCGGTATTTATTTTAGAAAAACCTTGTATATGAAGATGTGTATATAATGACTGATGGAGGACGTCTGATGCGTGACGGGTATTGTGACTGATAAGAAGCAATAAAACGCGGCATCGTATGATAAATGCATATTTAAAACATATAGTGACTTGGCAGGAGCAGAAAATACATCAATCAGGATAAAAACCACATGGCATGTAAACCAACAAATCCTTTTCTTGCAGTTGGCCCTGTAGGCATAAATACGTAGATATTAAACATGAGTTCAATTTTTGATATATATTATTCTCGCTCTAAGGCTCGTAAAAATGAGAGGGGAATTGTAAGAATGAAAATTGATCGGATTCAAAAATGACGGGATTGATATTTTACGGGAACATAAATAAACCTAGACACCTTTTATGGAAAATAAAAATTCAAGGAAATAAAAAATTCAGGGACTATCAAAATTTAAATATTCAATTTTCAAATTATAATGTCAGAAACACGAGAAATTGATTTACTGAGTGTAGACATATTGTTTTAACCTAAAAATACACATGTTTTCTGAAATTTTAAAACGCCATACAAACGATTGATAACAGGCAAAATATGGATTGTTAAAGTCTAAAATAGAAAAAATTATATTATATTTTAATCATATTATAGTCATAATATAAAATATTTATTTTAAATCACTTAAATATTCAATAAATATTGAACATCCAAACCATGAAAGTCAAAATATTAAATGTCAAATTACTATGGAATATAATAATTTTTTTTTTATAATTTCCGGGCCTATGGATTTATATTTATTATGTTTACGATTATGGTAGTAATACAAATTTAGTTGCCTACATATATTAAATGGTACAAAAATGTATTACACAGGTACAAGTATGAATTCTATTTATATAGGTATTTAATTTAATATTTATTATATTAATTCTGTAAGATTTTTAAGAATATATTTAAATTCATTATTTTGTTTACATAAGATCAGATTTTCCACTTTTAGGTTTTTATATATAAGTATATAGGTGACTATAGACAGATATTTATTTATATACTTTTTATACTAGTATTTATATCCGATCATCCATCGGAATTTTATGTTCAATATTTTGACCTTCAAAGTTTCAAATGTTTAAGATTTTGAATATTCATGATATTGAAGTTCAAAACATTAAATAATAGTGAAACAATTTACCGTTCAAGGAATTGAATTTCAATGTTTCGATTGCCACCTAAGTTGTAGATGACAATTTCTATGAGCCAATGATAATTTTTCAAATTTTAGATATTATGTTTTTAAGTGTAATAATTGCAGCCAAAATGACATAAATATATAATATATAATAATATTGTCGATGCCTACCCTGAAGTGTATTTTTTTTTTTTTAAATGCCAGTTTATTTGTATTTTTGCTTAAGTAATAATCTGAAGCTATTCTTTAAAAAAAATTTTCCCAAAATTATCTTTCTTTAAAATGAAATTTACAAGGATATTCAGAAAATAATGTTCCCAAAAAAATTTGTTTCTGTTTTTTATTTTCGTAGAATGAAATATTTCATTTTTTATAAAAGTAATTCATCGTTATGGTCATTAACTATGATTACATGAGCATTTGAACTATTTATTGTCTAACAATATATAAACAATAATTGTTCCTTGTTAACAATCAGAAAAATATTACAAAATAACGTAAGAAAATTCAAAAGTTTCATCTATTAATATTTTAATACATACATCTGTTGTCTAATCATTATACTTTAAGCACGTGCATAATACAGTTGATACTTGAATTCTGAAATTGAAAAATATTTCTTATCGTACATCATTAAAAGTATTCAAGACAATGTATATTTGTTAACTGTCTATAGAATATAAACTTTTATTGTATACTTTTTATTTTGTACGGACATCTTAAAAAATTCATATTATTGTCTCCAAAAATACCTAATTATTTTTCTAAAAAATAAAAAGTAAACTATTTTTTTAATGAATAAATCGAAAACTACTTACTACTGAGATAAATATTACTTATATATAGACATTTTGTGCCCATCGAAAACAATTAAAACACCAACTATAAAATAAATACCTATCATAAAATAGTTGTCATTAACAATTTAAGGAATAATAAAAATAAAATATCAAAATGAATTATGCTTTGAAACATAACCCATTCAAGAACAACATCTAATAAGTAAAAATTAATATAATGGCAGAAAAAATCAATATTATACTTATTTATGATATTTATGATAATTACTCAGCTATTATCACTTTTATTTAAAATGTATTAGTAAGAGTTAAGACATTCATGGATTAAATGATAATACTGTGATAATATGGAAGATTTTCTTCCACAACAGTTTTCAATTATATGTACTAAAGTACATTTAATTATACAACAAATTTTAAGAAGCCACCACAGTCAGTTTAGTTAATATATTCCAATGTAAATGTAATAAAGCATCGAAATAATTATAATTGGAAAAACTTTAATATAATTTAATAGTAAAATATATACTTGACGAAGTTTATAAGTTATAATAATAAGCATGGGTTAGAAAATTATTTTGAATTTTGTCAAAAAATGTATTATTTACACACTATACTATAACAATTTAAACATAACATTTTCAAATAAATTCAACTACTCAAGTTATTTTATAAGCCGGGTACATCCTGATCTTGTTTAAAACCGGGTTGACTTTATTCAGTTATTTCAAGTTTTGCTTACTGCCGTCGTGACAAACTAACCTGCAAAAAGACACATTTAGTACTAATTTACCATATAAATTGATTTAAAACGCTATCTACTTGTATATGTTCATTGTTCACCATATTTGCTCTTTATAAATCAAATTATGATATTTTTGTTTTTCGAGTAAAATTGTTTTTTTTATTTTTTCTACAATGATCATATTATATAGGTATAGTCTGTTGTTTTATATAATTACATGAGTTACGATATTGTATATTATTGAGCTGACGTTTATTAGAGAGCATTTCCAGATATTTTTATTTATTTACTTCGAAACAGCAAATATAACCTAAAAATAGAATCTCGATAAAACGAATCGCGTAAAATGTAATACAAATCAAAACACGAGAATGGCGGAAAAAAAGTTGTAAAAAAAAACTTTTCGACTATAATATAGAATAATAGAATGTTTATTGATTGTTTCCAAAACAAATATTTTTTATTACAAAGGGAGGGGAGGAAGATGTTATGGACTATGATAAATGAAATTGATAAGAATTTAGTTTTCAAAATATGGTCACCGGATATAACGAAAAAGAAATCACTCAGATGTTTTATTGTGCAAACACGACGATAGCCCAATTTATTAAGCTGGTTAATGTTGTTTAAAAAAAAAAATTAATTAAAACATTGATAAAAAAAATAATTAACCCTTAGATATAAATTTTTAATTTATTATGTTCGACGATCGTCAGCCAGAAATAAGATTATTTAAATAAAATAAAAAACAAATATATGTATATAAATATATTAAACTCTGAGTACATAAAGTTTGAGAGGAGAATATCGTGAATCGAAAATAAAATTTTGTTCCGCGAGAATGGTTATTAGGTAAACAACAACGGAAAAATAACAAACACATTTGAACACAATCAATCGTCGTGAGACTAACCAATAGTGAATAATTTTGTTTGGATTTCGAGTTGCTTTATTGATGTTTTTATGTTTTGTTTTGCACTCAAACTTTGACGTTAAATAAAAATAACGGTTTACGTGCTTTTAGCCCGAACATGTTCTGAAAATCAACAAAAAAAAAAAAAAAAAAGAAAGTATATGTTGTTATCAAATCAGACAGAATGATTTATTTTTAATATAAGTATGTATACTGTAGTAGGAACTGCGGGTACATCGTGAAAAGTGTGTTTCTCGTCGATAACACTCAAAAAATGCGTAGAAACTTGTCACGACTAGCTGACTGATCTCTTATGTATATACCATTTACATATAGCAGGCACGCACAATCTACATGTGTGGTGAAGGGGAAGGACAGCCACAGAAATTGAAGAGTAAATAATTAATGCACTGCAAGATCGCGATTCTTTTTTAAAAATATGAATATATAGTTATTATTTAAAAAAAGTTATAACTCGACAATAACCGTGAAAATGTTATGTTATTAAATAAAAAAATTAAAATATAGAAGTCAGACTTAAAAATAAAGATAATATTATAAGAAGGCAAAATACAATGAAACTGTGAAAATTAAGTAAAAGTTAATATCAGGAGAGGAATTATACTGCCCTGCTAAGCCACTAAGCAGTAACTCCAATTTTATCAAAATCTAGATGTTAGTATTTAAAGAAAGATAATTTCATATACAATTGATCTTTTAACTAAAAACCTCAAAAATATTACATTAAATTCCTTTAAACGATATTAAAAATATGAGAGAATACGGTAAGTACAAACATTTTCTATAATCAGACGCGAATAATATACAGTTAATCCTAATAAGAAGCAAAATAGAGTAAATGACAAGAAATTGTATGTCTAAATAAGTATTAATTTTAAGAAATATTCGCAGTTTTAAAATATTATATTATAGAGTTTTCTATTAATTATTGAAGATACATTATTAATATTTATATTGATTATCAGTATACGTTGGGTGATATCTGTATATATTTGATAACTATTGAAATTAAAATGTTTTGATTGTTAGTGTTTGCCATGCTGTGTATTAAGGTATAAATAATACATGTTCATATAATAATATCTTTAAATTCGTTTATTAATACTCAATTAATTATTTACCATGAACATAATAATAATAATAATAATAATAATAAAAGAAAGCGGAGACAAAAATTGTATAAGTACTGGTGAGTGTATCAAAATTAATAAATTAGAAATTGCAGTTTTTTTTTTTCATTAATATAAGATGATAGTAAGAATAATAATTCTTATAATTATATTAAATAATAACCGGAAAAAAATGAGTAAGTTTTATTATGTTTGTATTGTTTATTGACGGAGGAAGTCAGACATGAATATATAGTCACGTGTTATTTTTACAGTACGACACTCGTATATTGTGCACTTGTGTTTCATTTATATCAATGACTTCTTGTCGTTTTGCTACGCTATAATAATTAAGAATATATTTATTTATATTAAAATTGTTTACAATTCTTATTGAAAATTGTATTTATCGTTTTCTGTTTTATTAAATATATCTAAATGCTAACAAAATTTTATTGATTCTTATGGTCAATTACTTAATCAAATTATCAACATTTTATTACTAGCAAGTAGAAAAATAACAAATAAGAATTTTTATTCTGTTCATTTAATGAAATATATTTACTGTTATTTTATTTTAATAGAATACAACTTACGAGCAATCATTTTACAGTGGCTGCCATATATAATGGTCATATCCTTATTTGCTTTTAATTTGTGTATAAAATCATAATGAGAAAAGCAATAAGTCAAATTATTAAACATGCAATAAATGCGCAAAAAATTAAGAAAATTACAAAAAATAGATTAAAAATCAAAAGTTATTAAATATAATATCATTTTGAAAATGCTAAATAATAAGAGTTTAGAGAACGAGCTCGTTAAAAGTGAAATATTTAAATTACAATATCTGCACTTGGAGTCAAAAGTCAACGATCAAAACAACACTTAAATGCCAAACATCACTGGTTAGAGACTTACTCCAAACGCACAGAGACAATAAATGGGCATAATGGATCTGTCGACCAATCATGAAATTTTTTGCTTACATTGTATTTAATTTACATATTACAATATTACATTGAATATTTTATATTCGTCTGGATATCATTCTAAGTTATATTTGTGAATGTCAATGAAAATGTTATATTTTCTTGAATATCAATTGCCTCAGTAGAATAAGCTAAAATAATAAATTAGCCTGTGTGAATACAAAATAATATTTTAGTTTTCTAGAACAAAAGTATTTTCAGTTTAAAATAAAATAACAACATTTGTTATAAATATGGGAAAAAATACATTACGTAATTGGAATGAACTTGTAAAACAGGACTAAAAGCGTATTGTCAGAACAACAGGATACAAATAAAAAAAATGTCACACAGGTGCGTTATATTCTAACTAATTAAATATATAGATAAGATATATTATCTAACTACTTAAATAATATAAAAAAAGAGGATATTTTTCATTGGCGTTAACGACAACTTTTATTACATAATAATAATTAGATTAATCTTTTTGTCGTAAAATAAAAATAAGATTAAAAAAAAAAAAGAATAATATTGTGTATGAAATAATGAAATATATGGTGCCACGCGTAGGATATAGACTCTGTACTAGACTACTGTATAGACTAGTACTTGTAGTACATGAAGTTGTATTCAAAATTAAATTACATTTAAAAAAAAATAATAATATATATTGTATATTATTTGATGCGTTGCACCTAATTATTTCATATAGTAGTACTTATATCTTTTATATAGTAGAAACCGATAGGAAAATAATAATATGTCCATGTACCTTTTCTAAGTTCTGGTCGGTCTACATCAGTGTTTCTCAACCTTTTTTAAGTTACCGCTCCCTTGAGCAGCAATACATTTTTTAACGCCCCCATATGTGAGAATTCTATAATTAAGGTTATGCGGAGAGAGATATGAATTGAGTTGATGATTTGGAAAATAAAAAAAATTTAAATGATTTAATAACTCATGTTTTTATTTATGTTTTATTTTTCATATTTTTTTTATTTATAGTAGGTACTAGTAAATTAATTAAGTTAAACATTTGAAAAAAAACTTAGTAATGTTATCAATTTATATTTTATAATAATAAATACATTTTTTAGATTATTTTAAAAAAATATTGCTAGGCTTATTTGTTTTTGTAGACATGATTTTTGATTGTTGTATGAAAAATTAACTTCAGTGAGATGGTCGAAATTGGTGGTTTTTAACAAGTTTTTCAACATTAGGTTCGATATTTGTTAACATAAGTCGCAAGTCTTCTCTTTTCACGATGTCGAGTCGATTCCTCTTCTTTGTAATTAAATCTGTTACAGTGCTAAACCCTCGCTCAACGAGATATGAGGAAGGGAAGGCTATTAAAAATTTTAGTTTTTTTTTAGTTTTAGTCAAACCTAGTTCACCGCCCCCTACCGCCCAAAACTAGTTCACCGCCTTTCGGTAACCCTTCACCTCCCACTGGGGGGCGATATCGCCCCCGTTGAGAACCATTGCCTTAGATTATAGATATTTTTGTCCCCTAATATAATGTTGCCCGGCCCGCTCCAATTTTAGTACGGGACGGGCTTTTTGAAGATCCTTACAGGTCTTTAGTATAAGTATCTATACCTACTTTAGGGCTATCATCGGAGCACATCATTTGGAATATCGGCAATTCATTATATTATATGGATTGTCTATGCATTATACATTTATGAACGTTTGTCAGAGCCATAATTACTTGTAATTCTCAAAAATGTCAAATTCTTCCTAAATTCGCCTCATATACCTACTAGTTTACTAGTGGAAACTGCTGAAAGAGAAAATATTCCTACTTCCAGTGGTTCGATTTAATTTTGCCAAAAGATTTTTATTAATTAATCTTTTTATTAACCATTAAGCTATGCAGGATAACTATTTAACGTCTTACAAATTAATAAATATATGATTGAAAAAAAAAATTCTTGTTTCTTAAAAAAAAAAAATTATAATTTTAAAATTAAATTGAAAAAACAAAAAGTATTTTCCTTACATAGCCTAGAAAAAAGAGTTCATATATTATAATTCATATATAGCGCCTAAAATATAAAAATTCGTATTGCATAATTATCACTGTTAAAAAAACAGACCCTTGAGGAGGGGGTTCACCCCACCCCTTACCACCCCTTTACAAACAAAAATTAGAATTTTTTAATAAGTCATATCCATAAGTGGAACTTTATTAGCTTTTTTATAAGACAATTAAATATGGTTCGTACTTATAAACGAGTTTCTTATAAACGTAAAAGATACCGAAGGTACCGAAAATAATCCAAAATAATTAAAAATCGAAAAAAATAAAATCTGTTACTTTAATTTTATATTAAAAAATAACTATAGTACTACATGAAAAACTTATGAAATTATCAAACAATTTTGAATTCTTTTCAGATATGTATATAAAAAAAATTCAATGTTGATATTTATATATATATGTAAAACTGCAGGTACACATTTTTCGTGTGGAATGAGTTGAGTAGGAGTTTTATGGTGAAAAGTTTTCTAATTTTAAATGTATTTTAATTGGTACATTAAAGAGATTATTTTTTATTTTCAAAGTAGGTAATTTTTTAATGAGTAAAAAAATTACTATCAATTTTATTTCATAATGATATATTTTTATAAATCAAGAAATATGATTATATCGAACTTTACTTAGAATCTTTTGTTGAATGCAATATTTTAACTACGATATGATCTAAAAAAATAGGTAATAATACACTATCCTGTCCCAAAACCGAATGGATGATTGACAAACTTCCACCATCTGCATCCGAACGGGTTTTTAAAATTAATTATTCAATGAACGTATTTATATATAATTAATATTTCACTTTATTTAGTGGTAAGATATATGTAGGTATACTTGTAGATTGTATGACAATGATTGCAATTCGCTGTATAAAATAATGTAGGTACTAAAAGTGTTCAATTTATATAATATGTTACCTATTGTATGTACCTATTGTACATATTGTACCTATAATATATTATATTATATATTTATTATTTATATATATACGTACCTATATGGTACCTATGTGAAAAAAAAATTATTTTTAATAATTTAAATTCTAAACCAAATTAAGATTAAATTACTAAACTAAATTAAAACTAATTATCATAATGAGTAATTTCAATAAAATCTATTTATTTTTTACGACACACTTCGCAAAATCAGACTGCACACTTCACATTACGTACTGCACACTTTGTGCTCTAAAACACACTATAATAGGCACTGAATTTTTGTATATTTAAAACATTAATCAGACATTAGGATTTATATCAACTAATCTTCCGCTAATTAGTCTAAAACCACGAAAATATAGGATCATGGTCTAATGGGGAGCTCCAACCAGGGAAAAACTGCGAATCTAACTAGGAAAATGAGCAATTTTTATGAAATCACAAGAAAAATGAAAATCTAACAATTTAAAAATATTTAAATATATTCTTAAAGTAATTTAACAATAGTCCCGTATCCCTATCATATTTTATAGTTGTGTAATCACGACATTCGTTCAAAAATAAATTTACGAAAAACAAACAAAACGGCTTTTTAATATGGTTTTAGAGATAAAATACATAGGTATAATAAAATATTTAAAAGACAACATTTATGAACTCCTAAGTTTTTTTATTATTCTCTTATTCTATACCACAATATCGAATGTACGAATATCCTTTTTTTTTTTTTTTTTTTAATCACTGTAACTTCTTTGTTAATTAATATTTTGAAAAATCTAAGATATAAATATAAATATAAGATCGTCTTTAAAATATTGTTTTTTTATAAATTTGTATAAAAGTATTTGAACTCTAATATCACTTTAAGAGGTAATTTAGTTTGTTAAAATATGTTTACTACTGAAAATCATTGGTACCATCTATTAAAAGTACGTTCTACTCATATTGTCGTCTAACCAATAATTTGTAATATGTAAAATTTACGTTTAGCATTATTATCACAATTTAGTTATTTTTAATATTATAGGTAAATGATCTATAACCATTTACCAAAATTATAGACGAAATCATTATCTATGCCTTGGTGTAATTTTTATTATTATTTTTTTTTTTGTTAAAGAGATATCACTATTTTTAAATTCCATTCATTTAAATAAATATATATTTATCTGTAAAATATAATATATTGTTTAGAGAATTTTAGAAGCCAAGAATTACAATAGAAAAAATGAATTCCACTGCAAGTTTTGACTAAAATTGTATATTTTTTCAGTAGAAAATTATAATATCCAACAAATTACGATTTTTTACATTATGTTTTTAATTTTATCTTATATAAATGTACCCTTTAAAGTTTTGAAAAATATTATAAATTTATTTTTACTTGAATATATATTATTATGATTTATTAAGTCGCCATTGAACGCATTTTACTAAGTACTGACTACAATGATTAATATGGCTAATGATTAACGAGACGTAACAATTTTACACCACAAACTTTATTGATTATAAAAAAAAAAATTGAAAATTAGTACCTACCAGTTGGCCAACAAATTTCTGAGTTCTATCTATTTATACGACACCACGTGTACACAAGAAAACAGGTTTGCAAAAGTATAATCTGACTCTAATATTTTAACAGCCATATATTGTATAATGGAACAATTAAAAATTGATTATTAAAATTGATAGATATTTAAATATTATAACACACATAGTTCATTATATAACACAAGTCCTCACATATTATATTATCTTAATCTTCTAACACGGAACAATGAGAAGCGTGACTATATTCGACGTTTTATATCGGCTATTACAAATGACCTTCCTTCATAATATCTTATGATGCGAGTGACATCCAACTATCTAAGAAAATAAAAGTAACGAAATTATTTATCGAATAAATAACATTATTTGATTGCAACAGGGAAAATTAAGTACTATTGTTTCAATGGTAAAATATAATTAATTTTGTGAACTGGTTAAGGTTTTTAATTTAAATTAATATTTCTGAATACCTACATACGAGTATATCATGTCCTATAATGTAAAATGATTAACAGAGTCCATAGAAGTTATAAGTTTCTTGTTCCAACCGGTTGGCGGTTGTTATAATTTTTAAAAAAAGAAGATTTTATTTTTTATTGGCTAGTTATGAGTATATGAAACTTTCACTTACGGGCTACATGGATCATATTTTTAAAATATGTAAACGCATAATAATAGATTTACACATTTAAGATTTACAGTATTCGAATTCATATTTTATAGCGGTATTATTTTCAATCCTTTTTGTATAATATCTTATTGTATATTATCTTTTAAATGACTACATATATATATATATATATTATTTTAAATTCAACATAAAAAAATAAAATAAAATTTCTAATATTTTATTTTTATTATATTTTGAAAATTGCATATAATCAGTAATGTATAGGGATATACTATAATACATTACTGTCAAAAAATTAAAATTTAAAATTTTATAATGTCACCACATACAGTGTGATAATTTTTTTAGGTATCACTAAATATTTATATCCATTAACCTATTAGATTAAAATGAGGTTTTCGGGAAGAGCTAGGGAATATTTAAATATTCATTTTTAGACGATATTCGAATTTTCAATCCTTTAAATTTGCATATGCGTAATACAACTTGCATTATTTCAAACGGTACCTAACTCTTATTTCTGACACTATATTTAGATCGTTTGTAGTAATTTTTCTTTTGTGAACTTTTGTTCTAAATCTAAGATTTACCAAGTTACTGTAACCGTTTGAAAATTGAAAATTTATATTATTTTATAACTCAATAACTGAAAACATTTTTTTCTATTCAAATTTACCATAAAAATTGTCATACTTATAACTGTCTAAAATAAGAAAAAGAAATATTTATGAAAAAAGATTTACTGAATAACAGCTATTTCAAATTTTAAAATAATAGATATTTTAATTTTTAAACAATTATAACTCAATCAATTTTGGATTTAGAACAAAAGTCGATAAAAGAAAAATACTACAAAAAATTAATCTATCAAAATCTGGTAGCAAAAATAATGATTACCATTTCAAATAATGCAAGTACATTGAATATTAACCATACCAATTATATAGGTACGTTATGAATAATAGTACGTAAGTATATTAATATAATTGATGGATTTTACAATAAATTTTCAAATTTTTTGTCAAAATATGTTAATTTCAAATTAACATATTATAAATTTTATTATTACATATATATTTATTATTATTAACCCTGTAGAGTCTACAGTGTAGACAGAGTCAGAATTACAGTGAAAGTAGTATTAGAGAATAAGGTATTGAATATAGTTAGTGCATATGCCCCACAAGGGGGATGTAAGAAAAAGCAAAGGAAGGAAATGGATGAGGTGATTGAAGGAGTTCTAGAAAGTGAGCTGATATTGTGATTGAGAGTGATATGAATGGACACGTGTGAAAGGATAGATTAGATCACGGTACAGTGCATGGGGGATTTGGAGATAAGAATGAGGCTGGAGAAAGAGTACTTGATTTTGTGTCTGCGTATGAACCAGCGATTGTGAATACTATTATAGGAAGAGGAGAAGAACATTATATATATATATATATATATTTATATATAAGTGTGAAGGGAATAAGTCCCAAATTGATTATTTTATGTGGAGGATAAGGAGTTTAAAACACTGTAAGGACGTAAAGACTGCAAGCTAATCCCTGTTGAGAATGTAACAACACTACATAGATTAATGGTTATAAAAAATAGGTGTATAAAAAAGAGGGTGCACAAAAAGAAAAATGAAAATAAAAAATTATTTACAAATAAGCTGAATAGGACTGTAGTGTGGAACGTGGAGGGGAATCTAAACGAAATATGTAGAAAAAGGTTACAGAGGGTGTTAAGAAGGTAGCTAAAATAGTTGTTGGTGAGAGTAGGGGTAGTATGCTAGAGAATAAGCAAACATGGTGATGGGCTAAATGAATAAAAGAACAGTGGCATATTTACGAAGGGGGGGGGGGTGCACAGGGTTTCCACCCTTCCCAAAATAAGCTTATTTTGTAGATATTTTAAATCGTTATAGTAGAACATTTTAATTTGTGAATATTCAATGAGTAATATTAGTAAATGTATTGACACATCTTGACAATTGATAATATAATGATAAGTATTGTAAAATAATAATATTTAAACAAATTAATTTAATCTATGAGTGGATACACTGTAATTTCAACATTTTCTGTCAAAGGCAAGCACAGCTGATTTATGCAATAAAAGCCATGAAGGTAAGAGCATTATTATCAAACTTTCTAAAATATTTCGTTGTTTTATGATTTTGATTGTAAATTGTAATTATTACTTTAAATATTTAGTAGTTACCAGTGTGGTGCGATATATTGTAAATATATTTAACGTTAATTTATATTAACGGAAACTGTTTGACCAAAAAATGGAAGCATTGGCGCCCATGAAAAATATAAAAGCTGTTTACTCGTATTTTTAAAGAATTGACAAAAGTAAGGTAAGTGTTGTAATTTACACCATACAGCACGAAAGACAAAGTATAAAAAGTATAAAGTTAAGTTAAGGATTAAGTTTTAAGTTATTCAGTAAAGTTCATATATATATTTAATAATATTATATAATAAAATAATATTTTCTAATATGTACATTACACCTAAATACTAGAACCCAAAAATATTAAATTAAGCTAATAGGTATATACCTACTTATATCGACTGCAGTGAATAATAGACATGAGTTGTAGTTTATTAATTTTTCTTTTACTGCTTGAAGTTTAATATTCTGTATTTATCTACTAATTTACCATTATTTATTATTTATTTACTAAGTGTTAAATTTTTTTCACTATAAATTATGAATTTCTATTGTAGCTTGCAAGTTGCAATGCTTGCATTAAATAATTTTTAAAACTACACTAGCTTTATTTATGTATAGTTTAATTTATCTCTGTTACATTTTAAATAATGTCAGTTATAACTATTATGTATTTAGTTTTTAGTAAACTTTTAAATTCGGTGTTAAAGAAAGACACAGAAAAGGTATTAAAAAAAAAAAATGGATTTTGAAATCTAATAAATCTAAAAAGTTCTAATAATTTATTATGATTATACAAATGTTATACATACCTACATATTAATGTTTAGATCTTCTTCTTCTCCTTCGCCTTCTCTCCCAACTATTTGGGGTCGGCCACCCTGGTCCTACACTTCCACTTAACTCTATCTTCTTCACATACTCCCACCTTCCTCATATCACTCGCCATTACATCCCCCCATCTCTTTTTCGGTCTTCCCCTCCCCCTTTTACCAACAACATGCATTTCCCTTACTAATCTTACTGCCTCAGTCTCTTCCCTCCTTAATACATGCCCGAGCCATCTTAATATCTATTCTCTCTCATTTCGTCTACTATCGAAGCTACCCCTATACTACCTCTGATATACTCATTCCTTATTCTATCCTCTCTAGTAAATCCACTCATCCACCGTAACATTCTCATCTCAGTTACACTCATTCTCTGTTCTATCTTTCTATCTACTGCCCAACATTCCGTTCCATACATTATTGCAGGTCTCACCACATATAAATGTTTAGATACTTTATAATATTGAAATCTGTTTAAATATGACTAATACACTATTAAACTACCTAACTTAATTTATATATACTATATATAATCAATGGGTTTGACTTTTATCCAATATTTTCTAATTATAACTTAAGTGCTTTAATATTTCATGAATTTATTTATTTATTGATAGGAAATTGAAACACAATTCAAACACTTTTAATTTCTCAGTCAACTGATGCAATATCAATTTCTTCAGTAGCTTCAAATGCTTCTGTAATACCAGATTTAATTGTTATAAGTATAAAAAAACATTGCTTGCTTTACTTCTCTAAAGTGGTATCAGCTTATATTTCTTACTTTTTCTCTAGTACCGCAAACTCATACATAAAAATTAGTCAATTAATGGACCTAAAATTTTTTAGGATTTTAGGTTATACCTAATCTATAGAAAATAACATATTGTGGTGGTAAAACTAGGTGTAAGTTTATATGATTATTATTACCCCCCCCCCCCCGAAAAAAAGAGTTGTAGATACGCCACTGTAAAAGAGAATAATATCAAAGAATAAAACACAGTTTAAGAAATGAAAAAAGTAAATCAGTTTGGGTTTATAGCTAGGAGATCAACAATGCAGCAAACAAACAGAGAGTGGTAACATTTTTGAACTTTCGAATCAGACTGGATGCTGGTGTGGTTGAAATAAATTTATTTCGAGTCAAGTTGGACAAATTTCAAATTGGACGTAATTTATTATTATTATGGTCTAATGTGATAGGCTTGTAATAATAAAATATATAAGTAATTTTTGAAAATTTCAAATTTCTACTCGTATTTTTGAAATCACGAGGAAACCCCCATTTTTTTAGATTTAATTTTTTTTTTGTATTTCTTACATGTGTATCAAAAAATTCGAATAATTTAAAAATCGCCTTCTTAAAGTATCTATACTTTCCTGATTACATTTGGTACTGAAAAATGGGCAGGTATTTATATTCAGCGATTGGATCAAATCTCCTAGACGATAAGTTATTCACAGGGAAAATAAATTTAAAATTGTGTATTTCTATTTTACGCTCAAAATCTAAAAGTAATGTTTTTGAAATATATTAATAAAATAATATGTAATTTTTCTAACATCATAACAGGTATAAGTAAAATAAACTAAAAATCACATAACTTTAATATTACTATTTATTATTAATTATCTGTTAATTGTATATATTAGATCATTACTCATTAGTTTAATTTGGTGCAAAATAAGTTGTTATATGAAAAACATAAAGAGTGTTAGAAAATCACCTAATACAAAACGAACTTTTGCCCACATCAACCCACGAGAAAGAAAATTGTTGTAATTTTCTAGACCTTCATAATATATTTTTTTGTAATTGATATACGAATTAATTTAATTAAAAAATATAAGATTAAATTAAATATTGGTTAACTAATTTTACTCGAATATATTTTATACATAGGTACTTTATAATAAGTATTATATGCATGACGTATAGGGCTGTAAATTTATATAGGAAATGCATACTTTTATTTTGCATTTTTGAACATTTTCAATTATTAGATTTTTTTTTTTTGGCTTTTTCTTTTTCATTGTATTTATCATATTCTTATAAATTTCCGCGTTAAAATTATTTTATGAAAATTGTATATAGGTAGGTATAGGTATATCTACATTTTAATTATTTTTTAGTTGCTATTTTTATTTAATTAAAAATAAAAACAATTTATTATTATTTTTAATCGATTAAACATAATTTGTTTTTGTAAAATACCAAATTTTTACTAATATACCAAATATAAAAATACTAAGAATTAATCTATAAAAATAATTAAATATGAAAAACTGGTTTATAAAAACTTATTATTTTTTTAACTTTTTAAAATTTGGTTTTTTAGTAAATTTTTAGGATTTTAAATTCATTTTTCAGGATTTATAGTGCATTTTTAAGGTATTTTATCGCATTAAATTTATAGTCCCACCAATAAAATGACGTTTAGTCCTCAAGGGTAATATGGGATTGCCTTCCCCATATAAAATTCTTGACTACTAGATAGATTTTTAAAATTTCTTTTTAACATTAATATAATTATATATATATATATATATAAATATATTATCCTAAGCACTGTTCAGAATCATTTTATCGAAGGAAATGATTTATCATTGCTTTCAAATTCAATATATCCACCTGTACCTGCAGTATCCGGTTGCCGGTAAAAATATCTCTGACAAAATATCGCTACTACAGAAATGTATCAATGACTATTATAATTAATGCCATAACTCGTGCATTTTTAATATTAACCTATTTATGACCTATTCGAAGAGAGAGAACTATTACACAATATAATAATCTAAATGTCGAATAATATTATTATTATTAACATAATATTATTATACTATTGGACTAATATATTTTATAAAATTATCATTGATGTGGAAAATATCTGATATATTAATAGTTATAGTGTTCAATCGGTGAGTTTAAATAAAATTATTTTATTTGTAGATTTTACTAACGTGATATTATTTATTCGACACGAGATTATTGTAGAATCGGTTAAAATTATCATAAAACACTAGATACAACTCGCTAAAATATCACAAATTCACAAATAATATGACATTTTTATTATTTTAGTAAGTAAATAGTAGATACCTACAATATAAGTACATTACGAATTTTAACAAGTAAATTTGTTAAGTAATATTGTAATTCAATAATACATTATGCAACTAATCAGAAAATTCAATATTTAATAAGTATCTAAATACTATATAGCTCATAATCTTAAATTACTGCAATAACATTTATTTTTTCCTTATATTAATTTAAATATATACCTATGTATCTCATGGGTAAAAACATTTAAAACAGGATATATTTTGACTTATAACCCCCGGTATTCTATCCGACAATGAGCCTACTGACTGCATTTTCAAGAATTTAATCATAATCGCGTGTACCATCATACATGTAATATACCTATGATTAAGTTTATATTTTCCAAATTAACAATACATTTTTTAAGCGCACACAAATTACGTTTACACTAACTTAAACTAATTAATTAACGAGTACTGCAGTTATTTTTAAGTTTTAACTGAACAAACCCCAAAAAACAGACTCTGCATAGGTTGGAAAATTCAAAATACTATTAATATTAAGAAGAAGATGCAGGAAAACTGTAGAATTTATAACTATTAGTTTATATTTTGGTATATGACACCTTATATCCCCGTTGTGTCCGTCCGTCGGATCTGTCCATCTTTATAGTTACTAGTATACGTAATTACGATTGTTGATTTCTTTATTAGGGAAATAGTTATTATACGTTTTTTTTTTTTTTTTTTAATAATATTTTTAGTTTATTGTTTAAACTACGTTTATAGAAACTGGTAATTTAACATGGTAGGTACGTTGCAAAGTGGGTTTTCCGAACGGGTTTCCTTGAGCGTTTATCGAAAATGTCCGAAAATCGAAAATCGACAGTAGCAACTATAGATGCAATTCGCTACTGGAAAATGGGTCTTTTTGGTCGAAAAATTACTCGCAGAAAAATAAAAATCGTTGTAAAACCACTTGTAACTCTCTCGGTGCTCCGCTCAGAATCTAAAAGTTAAGTCAACACACAATTTAAATGAAAATTAATCGAGTTATATATATATTTGTATACATATAACATAGTTAACGGTAAAAACAATTAAATTAGTCAATTTAAAAAATGGAAAATACATTAACTTAATGTCCGGCTTACATTTACGTAGATTTTTACCACAGACGTCCTTGTTTTCAATCATATATGATTATATTGTAGCAGCTATAGCCATATATGTTCCGAATAACAATTGATATAATTCGAAAATGTATATGGATATAATATTATATACGAACAATAATATATATATATAATATTATTTCGCACTCGTCTTATAAGCTATAATTATAACGCGTTAATTAATAATCTTTTCGTTTGTCTTGGAAAAAAAAAAAACACGCACGGATTTCGTCACATCATAATCCTTCACACGGTGGTCGTCGCCTCTAGAGGAATATATACCTACTCTTTGCGGTGATCAGGCCTGGGTGCCGTCCACACAATATAATAAATAATCATATAAATAAAATACAAACTACAAACAAGGGCATCGTCGAAATATTGCGTAACATCCGCGAGCGCAGTTTTAAATTTCACACTATCGTATATTATATTATAATATTGACAATACGCGAAATGGTATCGGACAATATAACATATATGTATGTTATTATATAGGTAACGTATAGAGTGCATATATACATTATTATGATCGCAAAATGATTTATTTTTAAAATGATCTATTATGAATATTTTTCCGTTTTCGAAAAATGATCTCTCCGCGGATATATAGTGTTCAGACTGAAGAATAAAAGATTCATTAAACCGTAGGCATATACAATACAGCTCGTTATTCGATAAAATATATTATTATACATAGTTATAGCCCGAGCTCGTTCGTCATCGTCATTAATGGATATTCGATTTTCCATATATATATATATAATACCTATATATTATACATACTATTATATAGAAACACGCAGTGGCATATTTTCAACTATTTTCTAGGGGGGAGGGGGGGATTCCAAAAGAATTTTGGAATTCGACAATTTTATACCTATAACCATTGATTATACACTACCTACTACGGTATAACTCTTCTTCTATATTAACTATTATTTAATAACTTAAAAGTCTACCAAATTAATATTTTACAAATATCGTTAACCTGTAGTTTGTTTGTACATCAAATATTCTTAATTTGCCAATAAATATCTTTAAAAATAATGATCACACTCTGCTGTATCGTTTTTAAATATTACTGTTAGAAAATTAGGGAAAATGAACAAATAGAAGAATACGAGTACCTATGTGTAACGTTGCAAAAAGTATAATTTTGTTATTCGTTCATGTTAAACCGTTAACATTTTTTCCAGGTCACGCAAAATATTTTACAAAAATGTTCTGAAAATATGCAAATCAAGTGCATATTCAAAGCTAAAAATGTCGACAAATTCAAAATTCAAATTAATCATTCTGAAAAAGTATTATTTATCAAAACAATGTGAGTATACAGACCCCGCCCGTCTAGACTATAAAACTATATAGTATCACTGTGGTTCGTGGCTCTCATTGTCTTCGCATTATTTTCGTAATATTTAGACGTCGTGTGATATTGTTGTTTTGGGAAATTTCCAATCATGATAAACCAACGTTTAACCAACGTTGTATACTATTGGCATGTGACACGGGCCAGTTTAGTTTTCGTATCCGAACTGTCGATATTTTCGCGTTGATCTATATTTTATCGATTTACGTCTATCCAATATAGATAATATGTTGACGTGGCGGGTAAGTATACTGTCTATTTGATATTAATATTAGCGTTACTACAAAAATATGGGTATTAGGCGTTTTCTGATTATATTTTTATTGCTAATATAGACGTTTTTAACTTTCTACTGAGATATAAGTTACTTTTCTTCAAAGTTAACCAAAAATAAATATCAGTAACATTTAATTTGACTTAACGAGCTCAAAAAATTCGTTAACTTGCCTAGCCTCGGTCGTTATAATCTATATTTTGTTCGTTGGTTCTCGGATGGGGGGAGGTTAGTCCCCCTTGGACCCCCTTTAACTGTAAATACGCCATTGGGAACGCGTGAACGCGTATATACTGTATCGGTATTTTGACCGATGTATATATGATATTGTATAAGTACATATATATTGTACAAATCGGTCGTATCTGTTTGGATCGGAGGACCGATGGCGAGTTTAGCCGGTGCCACGGGCCAAGAAGGAGTGAAAACGTGAACAACCTCCGCCGTGGACCGCTTTCGTATGGCCCCGGGGACAAAGTCGCATTCACTGTAGTTGTACTATCGCCAGCCAGTGTGCTAGCCGGCCACCGGATCATCGCGCGGTCGTCTGGCCGGACCACTTTCTCGAACCCGCCCTCCAAACGAAAACGAAGTAGAAGAAAAAAATAAATAAATAACAGCACTATACATAATAGTAATATTGTAACGTCGTCGATTCCGTTTTCACTTTTATCCGAATGATATTATCACCACGGCTTTATAGATAGAATGGTTACACAACGGCCTATATGTTAACTCACTGGGAAATCCGGCCAAAAAAGTTCTCCGATGATATCAGTGTTCTCCACGTCATACTAGCGCCCTTATGGCAGGTTATTACACTACTATAGGCTTTTATTTCCTGTGACACCATATATTACAAAATAGATAACGCTGCAGTGACGTGAGTTTTTGGTGGTTTTGGGAAGAATCTACGAAGGACGTCTTATCACACGACCCTTAACAGGACCTTACACCATACAAAACGCCATAGGACTTCAAGCATTTCCAATGCCAGGCGTGCATTGTACAATTATTATAGAGTAATTATTTTGGCACCAAAAACAGATGAAAACATAAACTATATGTTATACATAATTTTGAAAATCAGATTTTTTTTTTATATTTTCCTACAGTTTATGGATCATAATAGAATAAATTAATCCTAAAACGCTGGCATACGATCGTAGTTTATGTTATCTTGTTTCTATTGATACCAAAATCACGAGACTTCGATTATTATTAGAATATACTGTATACAACATGTATAGGTACATAAAAAAACTATTTGAAACGGATAAATATTATGTTTTTAACACTTAACGAGATTATATAATAATACAAATCGTACTAATACAGTACTATTTTTTAACTACTTTTAAACTGTTTGATTTTCTTGAATCTCACAAATATTTCCCTATAATAAGAGAACCCACTTAAAAAGCGTGTGTGTAACGTACTCTTAAAACCTCTTATATTATAATTACTAGGTATTTATAATAGTATACATATGCCGAAAATATTATATTTACTAATGTCAATATGTCATAACTCATAATAATAATGTATTTACTGTTTACTACACACTTTTTTAATCCGTAGTACTCCACAATTACATTTTTGTACTGCGCAATTTGTGTCGTATTGTACACTAAAATAGGGGCTGAGCCGTGGTATACATGCATATATATAAAAACCGAACTTTTTGTCGTGTTATAGGTTGGATCACAGAATAATCTATATATATACATATATATACTTGTAGGTTAAGTTAACGCGTTCAGCGCCAAGTGGTTTTCGTTCAAACGTTTTAATTAGTAATTTATAGGTGACTTGTATAATTAAAAGTTCCATAGCGGAGGTCTCCAAACTTTTTATATCCACGTACCGTTTGCACATTTTAAAAATTTTCACGTACCACTTGACCTAATAACCTTTTTTTTTTTTCTTTTTTCACTTCCAGCCAAAAATGTTGATATATTCTTGGGATTGAAACCGCTCTGTAGGACACAGTCATTGGGGAGGTCAATGGATGATTCTTTTGCTAAAATAGCTTTTGGAATGTGCTAAATATAATCCTCTTCAAACAAGTTTATGATCCATTTAATTTCTAAATTATCCTCTGAAAAATATTTAGAAATGTTGAATTTTAGAAATTGTAGGCGTTTCAAAATATCTGTAATTACATTTGAATTTAGCTGAATTTCGTTTTCTTCGCAACATTTTGTTAGTGTCTCGAATGCTGAAAGATCTTTTTTGGATATTTGCAAAATAAATAAATCCAATTTCCTCACAAATGTACTAATGTTATCACTAGCATAAAATATATTTGTGTTTGATCCTTGCGGTCTCATATTTAAACGGTTAAATATGTCAGCCATGTACCCTAGTTTTGACAGCCATTTGTCAACACTATCATTATCTATAAATCGCTACAATTACAAACCCTATGCCGTTGATATTTATCAAGTCAGCTAATATCAAATAAACCAAATAACATTTAATGTTAATAATAGTAATAATACAATAGAAATTATACCACAGATTGTGAACCGCTGTTCTATAATAACGTATAGTAAAAATGATGTGAACGTAAAGTATAATATATTAAAGTCTATATAGTCTTTACTGATAAATAATTGCATACCTACTAATATGATATTCTGATGAATAAACAAATGACTATTATATTTGGTCTGTATTTTAAATAACAATTCTAAATTAAAAACAATTATGTATAATACTAGTAGAGAATTTGATCCGTATATAGGACATTCCTGTCTCAGATGATTCCATAACTTGATAACCGGTAGATTTTATTACGGAATACGATTAGGTTCAAATCCCCCAAAAGTCCCTATCGTGCATGGGCCAACTATATATAATTGACTACAATGGATTCCGTTCCATTGAATGCGGAATTATTGTTACTCGTGGGATGGCACTTTTCATCCATATGATTGCGATGATAATCGCGCCGCGACTAATAATATTGTGATGGCGGCTTCCCACCGATGACAATCAATACCTAATTATTATTATTATATTCTGTATATGAAGATGAGCGTAAAAGGAGTGCCGAAAATGAAATAAAAAAATTAGAAAAATCGACTAAAAAAAAAATCTTTCAGTTTCATCCTATTGTTTGACGATAGGATTTGAATGTCATCGTCGCGTATTATATATGACAATATGTTGAATATGTCAATCTATATCAGGATGATAGCAGGATAATGTACCTGTATATAATATAATATTATATTATATATATAGATATATTTATTAAGTAATAGAATTTTCATCGAGGGTGAACACCGTAAATTGTCGGTACCTATATTTGTATATAGGTATACGCTTGTTTGGCGAAAAGATTTTCTTGAATATTTTAAAGAAAAATAAGTACTTTTAAGAAATATATTTTCAAAGTCTATTTTCCTAAAGAAATAATGCATTTATCAATAGAACTCTCTTAATATTTAATACGACTATATAATATAATAATATACGCACCAGTTGCTTAGTTTAACGTATGTATGATATGTGTATACATATTACGTTATATCGTACGTTTAGCGTCTCTTCAAATATACAATCGTGTGATTAGTTTCAAACAGTATTCACTGTACTATGTATTAATCCAGAGATATTTTATATACGGACCAAAGTGTACATTGGCTACCATTTGTTTCGATGAAACAATCGTTGTTATATTTTACAAAGCATTCATTGATATGAATAGCAATACAATGCGTTTAATGTTATAATATATTGTTATAGTTATATGTATTCATAAGCTGTATAAAAGTGATTGTTTTATATATTCTATTATTAATTCTATTAAGATATTTTTATTTCGATTATCTTATAATGATTATTCATCAATACATGAAAATAGAAATTGCAACCATATATTAAAAACCAAAGGTGGGAATTAAGATAACGTGATACCCACATTTATTGTCTGTGTCCAATTAATGGCCACTATAGTAAAATATTACACTACGCAAAACAATTACAGTGTTTTAACTTTTAAGTTTACCTTTATCTTTTCAAATAACTAACTTTTTTGTAAAACAAAAACTTTTACACTTTTGTTTACAAAAATACTACGTCATTTTCTAGAAAATATTCTCTTTTTCAAAATTGCTAATAGATGTTTTAACTCTAATTTTAATGAAGACGTCACATTCATTATTTTAGGTAGCACAATTTTACTATATATTACACATTAGTTAGACAGAGATGACAAATACGGGAATCAAGTTCTCTTAATACTGTGCAGTTAAAAAGTCGTTGATAAATTAGAAAGTTAATATTTTTTTAACTCAACTATTAGAGTTAATTATTTCTTCCACCACCTGACTACACTATAAACTAACAACTAACTTATTAGTTTATACGTATAGATACCGAACTTTTAGATTCTGATCGTAATTTAGATTTGGTTATTAGGTACCTATGTTCATTAGTTTAACAATGATGTATTTTATTTTAGATTCTGAGCGAAGCGGGGAATATATAACTTCAAAAAAATTAATGCTAAAGGTTTGAAATTTTCACCACAAACGTATATACGTGAAATATTAACACAAACAATTTTTTTAGGCTATTTATAGCAATATGCAAATTTGAGAAATTTAATTCTTAATAGGCTTAATTTTAAATCTTAAGACCTGAAAATTTTAGACAGTGTTAAAAATATTCCATTATAGCTACATACAAAAAAATTTTAAAATCGGTAGGTAAAATATTTTTGAATAGCCATTTCAATTTTTATTTATTTTTTAATACCCATTTAATTTTTTCGACCTTTCGGTGTTTTGAACATTTTCGTGTCCGAATTTCGGGGGAAATAATGGATCTATAAACTCAATTTTGGAAAAATTTTTCCCAATTTTAAGCTATTTATATCAATTTTCAGTTTTGGGTTATTTAATTCATAATAATCTGAATTTTAGGTTTTATGACCTGAAAGTTTAATACAGTATTAAAATTACGTCATTCTAACTCCACACAAAAAAATTTAAAAATCAGTCGATACAATAATTTTAAATAGCTATTTCATTGTTTTCGATAATATGTATTATTTTTGCATGAAGTGTGTTCAAATTTTGGTGGAAGTATTGAAAATATAAACTTGAAATTTTTACCAAAAACGTATGTATGTACATTATAAAAAAATTTGAAAATTTTTACCCATTTTTGGGTTGTTAATAGCAATTTTCATTTTTGAGTTCATTTAATTCATAATAGGTACTTTAAAAAAAAAATTCTATTTATTTAATGTATATCAAATTGAAATTTTACGATTTTATCAATTAGTTTAAGAAATATATTTTTTTATGTTTTACCATATTTCTATGTAGTCTATAGTGGAAGCTAACTGTGTTGTCATGTCTTGGGTCCTCTCGGTTCAAATCCCTTTGCTTCCAAATATTTTTTTTGCACTTTTTTCAACTTTTTTGATTCATTATATAATATATATATATATAATGTATAAATATTATTAGTATAATCTGCAGTAATTGTCAAATATATCCACAAAAGCCTTGCTCAGGATCGTTTTTTTAGAAAGATATGATTTATCATTGCTTTCAAATTCAATATATCCATCACCCATATTCTACCCAACGAGGGAAGGGTTTCCAACCCCTACTGACGGGCTTAAAACACATACCTTTATAATAAGCACAAGCAAAATGCTCTAAAAAAAATTAATGTTATTTATATAAGAGGATACAGGCGATTTTTAAGTCTTGCAAATATATCTACAGTTTTTCCTAAATCTATATTAATTACTTCTTGTTTTTCAATATTAAGCACCATAAGATCATTTAGCATTTCATCGACTATGGAAATACATAAATATGATTTTACATTTTTAAGTGATGAAAAAAACCTTTCATTTGATGCTGTTGTAATTGGTAAGATTTTTATTAATGAAATAATTTTCAATGTTTCCTTAAAAGCAATAGGAAAATTTTGCAGGCTATTGCTATAGTTTCTAAATCAATATTGTGTTTATTATCAAATAGTGCTTTTGCTAATGGATACTCGGGCGCTATTTGAATTTCATTTAATTTAAAGTAATTAAATTTTATAGATATTTTTAAATAAGTACTTTTAGGATTAAAAGAATTTTGACTAGAACGGTCAAAAATTTTAAATTATAATTTAAATAAGTTATTGGTTTGTTCTCAAAATATTTCATTAAGTTGCATTATAAATCTGAAAAATAATGCAAGCAAAAGCTTTATGATAAATAAAGAAATAAAGCTACAGTGCATGTATATATAATAAGTCTTGGGCACGTTACTCTTAAAAGTAATAATATTACAATTACTCTTTAAATTCCTAAAATGTAGTGGCATTACCATTTTCGTTACCCAAATATTAATGTAATGACATTACTTTACTTTTTCACTTAAAAAGTAATGCGTTACTATTAAAATTACTTTTTAATTTTCTGTTACTTTTTGTTGAGCAATCTGTAAATCACATGACCTCAAGATATTGCATATAATATATACACATAACTAATAGATAATTATAAAAATATATGGATTTAATATTTTTGATAGATTATGATTTATTACATATTATTTACTTTTAATATTGAAACTAGTTAAACTTCACTTAAAATTTAAAATATTATAGGGTGTCACCTGTCATACCATTAAATAATATCATCTTATACAATTATTTTAGATTCTCAGTGTAGAAAGTTACTAGTTAAATTTAATTTTAATTAAATACATTAGAAGTACCTACCTAACAATAATTATATACAGAAAGAACAAGCTACTACTAATAATTTTTAATTTTTTTCTCGTTATCGAGAAACGCCGGTGTCGCCTTTTCTTTTTTCGCTCATTTTAATTTACCTTGTGATTGATAATTTTAAATGATGAAAATGTAAAATATTATTAGTTCGGTGTACGGTCAATGAACATGAGAGCGAAGTCGGAAAAAAGATTAGCAACACTGTGTTATCATTTATCAGTTGTTACCTCTATAACCTACCTCCAACCATAACAAAATAGATAGGTATGTCAGCAACATTGTGATACGCACATCTCTGTGAAGTATCACCACTTTTTACCGTGTATTAAGTTCTCCGCCTCTCATTGGTTACATATATCAAGCATAGATTTCCAAGCTATCACCACAGAATTGAATGAAGAGCGGAGAACCTAATACATGAGGAAAAGTGAGGATGCGCATATCGGACTAAAATTCGTATTATTGCTGACATACCTGTCTATTTTGTCATGCCTCCAACCATGAGATGAAAAAATTACGAAACATACCACGTTAACGTTAACCGCACGATTGTAAAGAATCGTGGTTAACCGTAGATTATCAAATACACAATACATTATTGTTTACTCAATTAATTGATAGCACAATATTTGTTTATTGACAGTAAAATACCAACATTGTTAATATAAAAATACAATTTAATTTTAATTATTTAAAAAATGGTTCATTGTTTCAGCAGGCCAATTGGGAATATTTTAAAAGTAAGGGGTGCAACCGCACACTCTGATCCCCTCAAATAACGCCCCTAGAGTGAAGCAAACTTCAAAATTCGATTCGCAAATATATACTATATATTTATATACTACTAGGATAATCATTATCTTGCGAAATGCTACCCGATTTTTTTTATATATATTCCTACATTTTTGTATAGAAATAG
Source organism: Pemphigus obesinymphae (assembly GCA_025469235.1). Classification (NCBI taxonomy): domain Eukaryota; kingdom Metazoa; phylum Arthropoda; class Insecta; order Hemiptera; family Aphididae; genus Pemphigus; species Pemphigus obesinymphae. Next base: position 38,022 of record JAIPRL010001248.1, read on the forward strand.
TCGAGTAGGAGTTTTCGGCTAATGAACATTTTGATAGTATACTTTTTTTAATTGGTACACATTAAACTGATCTTTTTTCTATTTTCCCCCGCAGATTTTCTAAGCGTAAAGGCCAACTGCTGAAAATAATCGGAAATATTTACAAATCGGAAAATATAACCACTCTATTATATTAATGTGTATTGTACATTGAAATATAGAAATATCACTATAGGTGTAAGAATTGATTATAAGTACATATATATATATATATTATAATTATTATATAATACACAATCAATGATATGAAGTATATAGAAATGGCCAACATGTATAGAACGATTTGAAAAATAAAACTAGAATGATCAACGAGGACGTCAAGTCATTATGATTTTCAGTGGTAAAATAATGTTTATAGAAAATATTTTACGAAAAGACATTTAAAGAGTTATTTTAGAGTAATATAACCTATTATAAAATTAGTAAAGAACAATGTATTTAATAGGGAAACTCATATATAAATATTATTTTTGGGGGTATTTTAGTTATAAAAAAAAGCGGCAAGTAAGAGATGGAAGCACTTCTTTCGTCGGCTAGGATACTGGTGTTAGATATATTAAATATTTGAAAGCAATGATAAATTATTTCTTTCGATAAAATGATTCTGAGATGAAACTTGATATAATATTATCTTCAGATATTTTCGGTACATTTCCTTTCAATAAATTTCCTATCAGATAGATTTTTACCCAAAATCTTACTCCTTCTATCCAAAAACTGTACACATATTATAGACATACTTGTACAAAAAAACGAATCAAATCAAAAAGTTTTGAAATTTTATAAAAAAAATTCTTAAACATGATCAAAAAGTATTAACATTTTTATAACGCTATTATAATACTATAATAAACATTTGGAATACATTTCAAGTTTCCGGCATGATAATTGTTCAATTTCTAATCATTTTTGTTAACTTTTCGGTAGTTTTGACCTCTTTAAAGTACAGAGTAGAACGAACTAGAATTAGACCAGAAAGCTCTTTACCCTAAAACTCCTACCGGACTCTTTCTACCAGAAAACAGTACAAAATATAAAAATATACATACAAAAAAAAATAAACCACACGATTGTAAATTCCTCACTATGCTTAGAATCTAAAAAAAAGTAACAGTGTGTGTCGAGGCGATAATCGCCTAAACATTAATTAGATAGTCAATGGTCGTCTATTAGCTGATTATCACACATATTTTATCTGTTGTGAATTATTATTATGTACAGCAACACGCTTTTGTTTTTGTTTTCTTCGTTTTTTTCTGCCCGTTGTGCGATATACCCGTTGTTGTTCGTGAACGCATATCTACCTAATGCCCACGACTCATATTATTTGTAAAAATATTTCGCCTCATTATGAATTTAGATAATTTCTTCTCTCTCGCGAATCGAGTTAGAATTAGTCACTTTAAATCTTAGATCATCTTAATAAATACAAAATTGACTCGAGTAGTGAATTATGAGTGTCAAACACGTGTGTCATAAATAGGTACGTTTGCGGCTCGTATAGCCTTCGTTGGTAACTCGCTGATATCGAATATTTAATATTATATCGGTAAATTTTAATCAGCTCTAATAATCCAACAAATATTATTGTATATATTATTATTGTAACCATTTACGAAATTGTTTTACCTCGTCGTTATCAATAATAATTATGGGTAAAAACAACTACCTATTTGTATTTGTGTGATTTATTTGTGTGTATGTGTATGTATTAAATTATAATTTATTTAAGATAGGTAGCAATAGCTGTCCAATATACGCACCAACGAACCGTGCGAGTTATTTTATTTTGTTATTAAAAAAATATTTATTTGTGCCTTAGTGCCCATAATTGTTTATATCTCTATGTTGCTGTGAATTTTATACCACCTTGTAATTTTATTAATTATTATTGTACCAGAAATACAAGAGATTCTACGGTTACCATAATAATTTGTATTACCGATTTATTTAAATTATCTTTCTTAGTTTATACTATATAAGCATACACACAACATATTACTAATATACATACAGTGGTTGAATTGGAAAAAAATAAGGACGGACTCTGGGCCTGGTTAAAAATGCAGCATTCCGGGACATAGAGCAAAAATAAATCGTGGAGGACTTTGTCCCCCACACCCCTTATCCAAAGTTTCTCAACCCGGGGAAACTTTAAAAAAAATTTTAGATTATTATATGTAACATGAATAGAATATTAAAATAAAACCATTTTTTTTACATCAACATATTTACATATTTCTTATACTCTTGGTAAAAAAAAAAAAAATAAATGAAAAATGAGCACTGCACAACCTATTGCTCATCGATTTAGTGTGCTAAATATTGAAATACGCGAGAATATATATATATATGTGTATGTGTATAATATCCGAAAGTCTTGAAAATAATTGCAGTTTATATTGTGTTTAAAAAATGCTTATATATATATACGTGTATGTTTACAAAGAAAAATATTGTATTAATATAATACTATATGTATCTCGTTCTATTATTGTAATATTTACAAAAAACGATTTTTTTATTTTTATTTTAAACGAATAGCAAAAAAAAAAAAAAAATCATTAACTTAGAAATCTTTTATATTATAAAATGTTAACTATTTACGCATATACCCAAGTTGTATTATTGTTTTATTGTTGACTGTATTACGTATATATACTTAAATGAGACGACAGAATTCTGACGGTCAATATATGACTAAATAGGTTAAGCAATAGCTGAATAAGGTCGTTATAGTTTTGTTAAAAAAAATTTTTTTTTTTTGTGGGGAGGAGGCCGTATTCAAACCTAATAATAAATCCTTTGCGGTGTATACGAGTATCACGTTATTCGTTATACTACCTACCTCGTGATAATATTCATTCAGACGTATTCATTTTGTAACACATAATTTCCGAGGGTATAATATTATGGCAGTCGGTAAATATATATATATTGTCATTTATATAAGAACCGTATATAAATTAAACACCTCGATATACTTATGTGCACGCTGAAATTTCACTTCTTTATAAACATATTATATCTGACCATTCGCCAAAGTATAACAATGTGGAATAGTGTCCTGCAGAGAAATAATACCAGACATTATGACGTATACTCGGTATAGGTATACCTTCGCCACTCGAGGCTCTTGACTTGCAACTAATTCAATACGCGTTCTTCAGCCTAAACGAAAAAAAAAAAAAAAGTAGACGATTAAAATCATTATTATAAACATTACATTTTCTATACACCAAGTGTGTATAATGGACGGTATTGTTGTGGTATATTATACGAATGAGATATAATCTAAGTATATTTAAAGTAAATTAGAATGCGCGGCGTATAAAAATAAAAAATAATACTGTACAAACGTTCTGGATAATGATTTTACGTAAACGCGTGTATATACACATTAACCGTATTTTTTTAATAATGTTCATTATTAGATATGCAATTTATGGAATTTTAATGCAGATGCAAACCTATAGTATAAAGTACACCGAATTCTATATATATTTTCATGAAAAATTACCGTATTGAAAATGACTCGGAAAATCCTACAGTCATTTTTCCGCGTGCAGAAATCGCCCTTGCCTACAGATCGAGTAAATGGTCTTTTTTTATTATATATATATATATATCATGACCGTCATGGCATAACTACGTAACTGACAATTTCGAAATTGTTCAAGAAGAAAATAAAACTGAATAAAACGAATCACCACCCTATAATAAACTAACATTTTTTTTTAAAAATAATTTTTACATAGATAAACATTGCCTTTTAACATTGTCAGTAATTAACCAAAAATGTCTATTACATTTTAATTTACAGTAGATACGTGCTTTTAATAGTAATAAATTAGATACCTACCTGGTTTTCCTAAACCGCATTGTGCTATACACTTAACGGTGTAGATACCTACGTGTTAATGAAAACAATATACGATACGTGTTAACAGTAGAAGTGATTTTTTGGAAGGTTTAACCGAAATTAAATAAAAAAAGATTAATTATTAATTAATTGTTGATGAAAACTTATCGAGTTGGATTTATTTATAAGTAAGTAGGTATTCAATTTTAACTGAAGGCTTTCGGGCTTAATTGAAAACTTTACTCAATTTTGAGTTTAATTGACTTATTTGAGTTAATTTTTTTCCTTAATTTTATATAATAAGTAAGATAATACAATCTTTGATAATACACACATACATTTATAAATACAAAATAAAAAATTATTAATTTAATAAAACGGATTCGATGTTGCAATTGACCCACGAACAAATCTAAAGTTAATAATGGATAAAATATGGATTTTAAGGCCGATTGCATAGTGCAGTATATTAAATAGACACATAAAACAATCTCCATAATTATTCAAAAATCCCAATAAAAAAAAAAAAAAAACCACTGAATTTTGACCCTCTTGGAAGTATTCACTGGTTCGGATGGCCAGCTATGGTCGTCGCCACAAGGTATAAACCTCGGATCGTGCTCACGTGTTGAATATAATAATTTTATATTATTACAGTGATATCGTAATATAATTGGCACGTGGACAGACGACCGTTTAAGAAGAGTGCATAATGCATATATAGACGGGCAATTAACATTGACCACAAAAAATATATAAAAATTTACGGTGTGGTCACGTTCTTTAAACGTCTATAATTCCGTTCATGACGACTCGCCCGCAATGACGCCACAACCGCCTCGTGGTGTGCATTTAAGTCAAAATATTTACTGATTTATTAAACACTATTAAAGATAAGAATATTTTCGAATAAAGTATGAACCTATAATGGACTTTTTATATACTATTGTGCAGTATATATTTTGATAAAAATTATTGACAGCTATAGTTGTAAGAATGTCAGAAACTAAAAGTTACCCAACTTCTTTTTCGGGCGATATTTGATTAAAATATCCCGCAAAACGCGGTTCTCGCCTCGAAAATATGTTTCTCCTTGAATTTCTGTATAATCAATGGCGTATTTATGGGTGGGAGGAGATGGATTCAGGAGTACTGGACTCTTGCACGAGAACCAAAAAATATAGACTATAAAAACTCATTTCCGGTAGATGGAATTTTTAAATACAAATAACAAGAGATAGAATGTTGATGACTTAAGAAAGTAATTATAATTCCCTAAAAACGAATATAATTACTAGATTTTAGATTCTAAGTGAAGCGAAATATTTCTTCGCTTTACGATTGATGTTTATTTTTCTTTTTTCTGTGAACAATTTTTCGATTAGATGACTATTGTATCATGATCTAATTTCTTCACTTGTACACCCATTTTTCGGCAGAAAATTTCATCAACATGGTACTTCTAAGGGGCAATTCGTCGGTGTACACATAAGAAAAAACTATCAAAAATATAGATTAAAATAATGATCATTATTTCTCATAATTCCCAAAATTATTGTTTCAAAATACTTGAAAATTTTATAGAGTATGTATGTATTTTATCCAAGGATAAAAATAAACACGTTAAAAAAATAATAAAACATTGTAAACGATTAAAACATTTATAGTGAGTGTATTTACTATTTCCTATGTTTTAGATTCTGAGCGTAGCGAGCTGGAGCTAGTGGTTTTACAATGTTTATTTTTTATTTTTTTCTCTGATAACAAATTTATTACCAGAAGGAGTGCTCCGTTCATTATATGCTTACATGGTTTCCTGTAGCAAATTTCATTTAGTTGGTACTTTAGAGAGGTAATTTTTCGATTTTCTCAATAGTTTTTTAATGCATAAGGAAAAACTACCAAGAATTTATGAAAAAACGGCAAATATACAATTTCGTCAAATCGAGATTTTTCATTTCTTCGTAATTACGAAAATAATGACTTGAAAATCTTGGAATTTACATCGAATATTTAATTTAGTAATATATTTCCGTTGATTAAGTTTTTTAAATTTTTTTTTTTTACAATTTTGGGCTATTTATAGACATTTTAGTTTTCGAGGTTTCTAAGTCCTAAAAGAGGTAATTTTATACAGCGTTAAATATACGTTACTCTAACTAAATTCAAAAAATCTCGAAAATCCGTAGTCACAATTTTTTTTTATAGTCATTTTAATAAATTTAAAAAAAATCAGCGGAAAAAAAGTATTTTAGATTCTGAGCGTAACGAGGGAGCTAGTGGTTTTACAATGATGTTTATATAACAACATATAATTTATAACGTTAAGAAAAAATTAAACAAGTTTTTCGTGATAATGTTTACCCATTAACCAACACCCACTCACCCATTAAAATAATTGAGGCGACTGTCCCACCTATTAATAAAGATGGGCGCCACTGTAGTCCAGTATTTGTATATTACGTCTATTAGAAAAATAGGAAAAATGTATAGATAGAAAAATGCGTATTGTTGAAAAAAACAATTTTGTTTTTATTCGTGCTAATTGATAACACGAAAATATGAAAATGAAGTGCATTCAAAGCTATTAAAATGCAGTAAATAAATTCAAAATGCAAATTGAATATTCTGGAAAAGTTTAAATTATCTACCAAAATAATGGGAGTGCACAGACCCCGTCCCATCCGTTCCCACTATAATATGTACCATATAGATGTTTTTGATTTTTGATCTGCCAACTACGAACTAGGTGATTTTTACCCCGCTAAATATACCTGTAGGCATACTAAATAGGTACATTAAGTACATATATAAGAATTATTGTATACAGTATGTTGTTGGTTTCCAATATTCGTTGGACGACCCCCACTAGAAAAAAAAAAGTCGAAAATACGACACTGCAGCGTAATATAGCTATGTATAAGTGTTTGAACTCGACCAAAACGCTAAAAATTTTAGCGCATTTTCGAGTAACTATTTCCTATTAGATAGAAAAAAATATATAAACGACTATATTGATACAGCGGACGGAGACCTTATATAGATATAGTGACGTCCTCGACATTACGCCATAATATATATTGCTCGGAATGTGCCATACGCGCAGTAACTATACTCGTCATTATGTATGCGATGTGCAGATCTTTAAGTCACGTGACAAATGGGTTAATCCTCGTCGTATTACTCATAAACACCGCACAAAAGATCCCACGCGTATTATTTGATTGACAAGATATTCGGATATTTGAAACGCAACCCCACGCACTATTATTACTATCTGCGACTTGGGCATGTTCACGGGGGGGCTCTGTGTATATTATAGAAAGTACGAGTGGTTCGTATACGTAACATATTATTATATTATATACGTATTCAAACGACAAAGGTAACACGAAATATTTCGAACGCATAACACTTTGAATTTGGATCGGGTTTTTTTCACCGCCCAATGGAATAATTATCACACTAGTTTTTTGATAAATTCAAAATGATAACCATTTTGTTCACGCGTGCGCAGCACAACGAAATTTTTTTGAACAGCAATCTCCCTTTTTGAGTTTAGATCAGAATTAAATAATTTTTTTGGTAAACAACTTTGACTGGTAATTTTTTTTTTCTATCTTAAAAATTAACCGATTGAGGGCGAGTTCATGTTTCAATATTTTATGCGACTCGTATTTATCGCATTTTTCAACAATCTACCTACAATTTTACGAATCCCTATGTAATTTCAAACAATTATTGCCTGTACACATGGGTGTGTTGTCATTAAGTACAGCATGTTTACAATATTTTAACCCAATTATTAACTTCAATTTGTCTTGTATACATGATACAATTTTAGTTAATAAACTAAACAAATCTAAAAAAAAAATGCAAGTACACAATTCATCATTTAAGTTTAAAATTTATTTTTTGTTTACATAATTTTAATTTTATTTTTACAATTATATTATGTACGAGTTAGTTATAATTACGTAAAGCAATTTATCGTATATCAATTGCTCAAAATTATCTAATAACCATATCATTCGACAAGTATTTAATCAAGTAGATTACCTACGATGTTTTAAAAAAATAAAAAAATAAAGAGTCGAGATAGAAGCTTCGGTGAATATATTTGATAATTACTGTAGATTATACTAATAACATATATATAATATAATGAACAAAAAAAGTTAAAAAATGTGCAAAAAAATATTTGGATGTAAAGGAATGCGGAGGACCTCGAGCTATTTATGTAGCTAGAATGGCTTACATTTAACACTGTATTAAATTTTAAGGTCTTAAAAACTAAAAGTATGCCTATTATAAATTAAATGTCTCAAATTTGCATATAAATAGCCTAAAAATGAGTAAAAATTTTCGAAAAATGTTTGTATAATAGTTATTACGTATATACGTTTGTGGTGAAAATGTCATGCCATTAGTATTAATATTTTCTGAGTTATGATGAATTTTACCACAATCATCTTTACCGAATTTTATACTAATTTTTTGATAGTTTTTTCTTATGCGTTAATCGAAAAATGACCTCTTTAAAGTAACAACTAGATGAAATTTGCTACCAGAAAATAGTGCTACTTGTAATGATTGGAGCACTTCATCTTATAGAATTTTTAGGTACAGACATAAAAATGAAAAATAAAAAATAAACACATCATCATAAAATCAATGCATTCCTCGCTTCGCAAAGAATCCAAAATGAAATCACAATTTTGTAAATAAAAATTTTTTTTAAAATTTAAATGATGAATTGCAATGTACCTACATGTTTTTAGAATTGTTTAGATATAGTTGACCAAAATTGTACAATGTACGATCAATTTAAGTTAATAGTTTGGTAAAAATATTGTGAACATGTTGTACTTATAAAAATATATGTACATCTATGTTATTATAGATAAATATTATTTGAAATCGCATGATGGGTGTTATAAAATTGTAGGTAGATTATTAAAAAATGCAATAAATACGAACGAGTAGCATAAATTGAAACATTTGCTCACTCACAATAAAACTTTTATATGCATTTTTAAAATGATCAATAATTAGTCACATTACATATAATTTTTAAGTAATGGTTGTTTTTTATGAATTGCTACAATTTTATTGGAAATATTACTTTTTCATTTCTCATTTATAACAACTTACAATCTTACAAACATAAAATGAAAAACAATTGATAAAAAAGTTATCTAGAGGCTTACGAAGCCGTAAAGCCCTAAAGTGCTAGATAATGATAATGTTGTTATCTATAATTTGTTTTTCGTTTCATATTTATAAGATATTTGTAAGTAGTTAAAAATGAGAAATACTAACATGAGTTTTTCATTGAAAATTGTTTGCGCCGACATCCTCCGAAGATAAAAAAAACTTTATATGTCAGTTGTTTAAAAAAAAAATTATTTAATTCAGATCCAAACTCAAAAAGGGGGTTTGCTATTCAAAAAAATTCTGTTTTGCTGCGCATGTGTGAGCAAAAATGGTTGAAATTTTGAATAAAAGAGTAATAGTAATTATGTTAAATATTTGGTGGGTATATATATTATTGTGATAATAATAATATGTAATATATATATTTAGTTAACAGTGAAATATACGTCTGATTTAACATTTTTTTCAAATATTTGAATCCGTTCAGGTTCAGTAATGTGCAGTTGCACGTGGCATCATCATGTTACGAAAACGAAAAACTGAATATTAAAATAACAAAACAAAAATAATAATAATAATAATAATAATAATAATAAGCCTTAAGTAGTTGCGTTCAAAAATACTCCTGCACGTGATCGATTACCAACAGTGACATGCCATATATAAATATATATATATATCGTACGGTGTGAGCTTTTGGGTTAAAAGCCCCTTGGGTACAAAAAGAAAAATGCACATTCGTAAATATATATAATCGTACCTACGTGCAGCAATGCAGCATGTTAAAATAGGCCTAATTGATTATAGTACGTGATTATAACTGTAAGTGCAATGTATAGGAATATAAAATACACATTTCATTCTTACCTATATATACATATTACATAGAATTTTGAAATTATAAAATATATACCAATTCGACTAATTATTTCCAAACATATAATATTTCATCAGATTTTTCAATTTTGACATACTTATTAGATAATACGTAGGTTCCTATAGGTACTATCATATTGATTTATAACTAATATTATAAGTTATAACCAATAGTGTATACATCTTATTTTGTAGTTACACGTATACAAATCAATGATGAAAAATTTATTTATTCATTTTTATTTTTTTAATAAATACAAAATAGGCATAATTATTATCAAGGACAGGTGTCGACTCATTTTATTAGGTTAGTGTCAACTTATCAACATATTATAATACAGGTATACAGGTTATATTTTTGAACGTTTATAACTTATCAGTTGTGTTGTTAATATATCTGTGATATCTACATTATTAACTTGTTAATTTTTTTTTTTTTATATACAAATTTAAGTTAACTTGATACATTTTTTTTATAATGTATATAATGTGCATTTTGATTTTCAATTTTGTGTAAATACCTATATAGGCTATAATGAATATACGCTATGTAATATGTCTATATATATATATATATATTATATTAATGTTCCTAATTAAATATCTAGTTGTGTACGATATTAATGTGGTATATTTATAAATGGATACCATTTGTAATATTTATAATTATATGTACTAAAAATATAATATAATTTAAACTTCAAAATAGTAGTATGTTGAAAATTGAAAAGTATTCATAAAAAGTAATATCAATATTATATTTTATTTTATATTGCCAATATAGTTGTGTATAATATAAAATGGCAATAACGTTTTTAATACAAAAATAAAAAAATTAAAAAATAGTAGTTATTCTAATGCTGCTCTGGCGTACAGAATTTTTATATATTTAAATAAAGAAGGCAATAAACAATATTATTATTTGAAGACTAGATATAATGATTTATTGTTCACAAATTATATTTCATTATTTGAAGACACCTATCTACTTTTGGCTAAATTAATTATTTTATTTTGTAATTTTAAATATTAAGATGATGTATTGACACAATTGAAAATAGGCTAATAAAAGATAAAAAGAAATGGCATTTAACTTTTGGATTAACTGAGTCAAGTTAACTAAAATCTAGGTTCTAATTTTATCTTTAGCTATAGTTCAGTCATTAGTTCATTAACTTTTAACTTGTAACTATTTTAAGTTATTATTAACTTAACTATATCTAGTTGATTATTTCATTAACATTGCTCATCCTATGATAGTTATGTGAATTTTTTGATTATTTTGTAACAGGTAGGTACGTTCAAAATATAGAGAAAGTGTTTATGTCTTCTATGGCAAAACCTAAATATTCGTCAATCGAGTAGGTATTTGCGTATTTTTTATTCGAAAACTCGCCCCAGAAATAAATTTAATGTACTTTGCTGTAAGCTGTCGGAGCGAGCTGTGTGAGATATTGTGATAATATATATATAACGATTTTCAAATTAAACCGATGTCGGTAGATTTTTGTTTTAACATACGTGACTCTATATATACATTTGAAAGAAAGTTCTAGAATATTTATTACGTAAATCGTAATGATGATGACATGCGTAGCTGGTGTATATAATATATATAGGTGCGTATATTATAATGAATCGAATATATTTTGGTGAATATTAAAATGAACGATATTCGTGTTGTAAAATGATTACTATATAATAAAATATAGTAATTGCTGCAGTATCTACAGCGTGTTAATTAAAATAGGTAATAATACTTTATCTTCCATGACGATATATCATAATATATTTTTTATAGAGAAAAATAGAAAATGATCCAATAATACTCGTAATCGACAATAATTTGAACATGTATAATTAAAAGATGAAACATATTATATTAGACGCTAAAATATATTAATTATTAACGGATCGACGTTAAGTATGAAAATTATTTTATATATATATTCGTATAAAACATTACGTTATTATATTGGTAGGAAAGTTTGAAGTGAAAGCAATTGCAGCTAATCAGGGATCGAAAACAAGCCTAAGGCGACGTGTTCACCTTGGCAAATGATAATGAATGAAATAGCTACAAAAATATTTCAGATATTACGATCGTATATGTACCTACGCGGCATAATATCTAACGAGTAACAAATTATTACTACCTATTATATTTTATTACAGAAAAAAAATACATTTTATAGATAAACTACAAAAATTTGTCATATTCAATGTAACATTCACTTAATACTTAATGACTATATAAATATTTGAACATTAATTTGTAATTTTGTCAAAATATATATACCTATAATCGAACAACAGAAGAAATGTATACCTATATATATATATATATATATATATAAAAAATTAATATACAAAAATATATTTTTGAATAAATTTGGTTTTTCATTTTTTAAATAGACTCATTCTAAATTTTACAAAAATTTAGGTCTTTGCTCATATAATACAGGTACCGAGAAAAAAATCTATACCTAATAATAAAATATTGAATAGAACCAAATAGTTATAACGACTGACTTTCTAATTAAATTCCATACTATATATATATATATATATATATCTATACCTATAATACAATATATTACATATATTTTTATACTTAACTATGAACTTAAAGGCATCAACTACAATAATTATAATATTTACCGATTTCCTGAGTCATTAGCCTTTACAATTAATTAAAATTATTAGGTACTATATATTATGCCAAAAATGGACAAAAAAAACGCTAAATTTTATTCTTTAAAATTATCTTTTAGGACTTAGGCATAAACATCTATAAGTATATAGATTGCACTTTTCTCATTATCAACCCATCGAAAAATAAACTTGACGTGAGAGAGAAAGACGAGCCTAGGGGATATCATGGAACAAACATTACCCGAATTTATTTATCCGAACATTTTATCACATAGTTTTTACTTTTTAATCATTTTCATGATAATAATATACACTAATATCACAGTTTTCTGCCACGAAACCAACTAGTTTTTATCTGTCTCTCGATTGCTTAACAACTGCTTTTGGTTTCTTTTTCCAAGCACAGTCCAATAATAATAATAATAATAATCGTGGATTTAATACACTTAGTGATTATTCTATATAATGTAAGTCGGTGTATATATTGCGTTTAATTTCGAGTTTATTGTTTTCAAATATTTCTATTTGCTTCCAATAATAATGCATTAAATTAAGAAGATCATAATATTATCAAATATTATGTGTTTTCTATTTGTTAATGTCAAATAAAATATATAGTATAGGTAGTCTGTTTATCTGCAAGATGGAAAGTATATATTATGTTCACAAACGTACTACGAGGTGTTTATGAGGAAAGTATATATGCGTCGGGTTAGAAATTTAAATATATATAGGTGTAGTAACTACATAAGAAATACTTACTTCACATTCCTATATAATATATACATATATATATTATATGCGTGAGTTAATATTATTAATCAACAGGTATTAAATAAAAAAAACTCTCAAATAAAATATGAATATATTATTTCCGTCGGAAGTTATAAGCAATTTAACAAGTGATATACTTTTACACATTATTATATAATATATATATATATATTATATAATAATAAATAACAATCATACAGGTACATTATAAGACACTTATAAACTAGACACTTATAACTAACTTATAAACCTATACCTAATATATATACATATTAAGGTAATAAGATTCGATTTTATTTTTAATAATATATTTATTTGGTTGCCAAAAATTATCGATATTCTATTAGTTAATAAATTGATTCAAAAACCAATTATAAACCACGCATATTCATTATAGCTACACAAAATAATTATACCGTATTTTCACTAAATTATTTAGTTTTTTAGCATAACTAATAAATATAATATGTGTATTGTGTATATACAATATATAATATGTATAATATACATATGCAAACAACAAATGGTTTATGTAGTCCAGTAGGTATACCGTAGAGCAGCGGTACCCAACCTGATCTATTTTACGCTCCCCTTATAGATTTTAAAAATCCTCCCTCATAAATCGAAACTTTTTTTTTTTTTGTATACTGTACAAATAAACTATAAAATGTACATAATGATTAATGTCTATTATTTCTTAAATATAAATAATAAAAATATAAACTTCTTTTATCATTTTAATTAGTTTTAATACTTATAAGTATAAAAAGACTCTTTATTTAAGTATTTTAAGTATATAATTAAATAATGTAAAAAAGTTAATGTGATGGCTGACAATAATTTTCCTTTGACTATTTTTTTATGTTTGGCTTGATATTGGAGAGAGAGCACCTCAAGTGCTCAATTTTTATTTTTATAAGTCTCTAAGGTCATTAAGGTCTATTAATAATTTATCCTTCTGCCATGTAAATGATGAAATTAAAATAAAATACGTTATGCTATTTGTAAATAACGTACATAGGTTGTATACATGCCTTTTTAATTAAATCTTCTGACCATTTTAAATTATATTATAAATAATAATAAATTCTTTAATGATTTCTTAATTTACTACATTATTATTAAACAGCCAATATAGGTAGGTAAAAGTTGTCCTAAGACATATCAAGCATAGGTTTAATATATAAAATGTTAATTTTCTTTTCAATGGAATTTAAATATTATCAATATTAAATTGTATTTAAATTCAAGATAGGTTTTATTCTCTTTCTATGCGAGACGAAACTATAGTAATAATAATTGTTTTAACCACTAAGATGTCAATTTTGTTTCTTGATCTCAAAATACATACCTACTAGATATTTTTGTTTTTAGCGCATCAGTTAAATGATTAATTTTCAACTAAAATTATAAAAATGAATACGAAAAAGATTATTATGCTGAATATCATACGTGTATTCAAAATATTATTTTATTATTAAATTTAAACATAAAAACAAACAATTTTGAAACTTCTGATTGAAATTTCAAACGAAATCAAACTATCTAAATTTCAGATTTTAAAATATGATATTTTAAAGGTTTTATTGATACGAGTAAATAATTTTGTCTATGCAAACGTCATCTATATATATATATATAAATTTGACATTTGTTAACAAAAAAATATGATCTAATTATTTATTCATCAAGTAAATATACGTATGAATGAATAGATTGTACCTATTTATGATCATTCATTGAATGTGATGATTAATCATCGCTTCAATTTAAAATTAATAACACGCTTCTAACGCACCCGTCTATGCAGTGGCCTTCTATGATACAGTGACTTATTCGCGACGTGCAAAGTATATCCGGCTCTTATTTAACGATAATTTACATTAATATGAATTATAAACAAATTAATGATAATGAAAAATTGAAAAATGAGTTTAACGATAATATTAAATTCATTATAGTAATTATATTAATAGAAAATAAAATACAATAATTATATATTATATCGCTTTAAAATATTTTAAATTCTTCTACCTACATAAATAGATTTCTATTTTTTTTTTTCAATTACAATTATTGAAAATTCTAAATTGTAATAGGTAATTATGAAAATGATTTTTTCTTCTTTTATATTACCTACATAATATATTTTAGGTTAGTACTTATTTCAAAATATCTTTTTTTTTTTTTAGATATACTTATATTATTAGAAATCTATAAATTGAATTCGTATATTAGCCGCTTAGTTATAGACGATATTGAATATCAAAACTAACAGTTATTTATGTACATATTATGTCTTTTTTATTATATTTTTGCATTTTATAATTAGGTCCATTTTTAAAGTAGCTCATACGTATAAAATTATAAAGTACGGCTTCATTTTTATCCAATTTTTTCACTAAATACTTACAAAACAGATCTCTTTGGTTAGGCGTAATTAAAAAGAAAAATTGTCAAAGTTATATGGCTCTAAAATGTTAGTTAACTAATAATTAGGTATTATTGAATCGGAAAATTTATACGTTTAACTAAAGAATTTTTTTTTTGTTTGTAAATATCCGGTAAAAAATTCAATAACATATGAAGAAACTCACTTTAAAAAAATTTAAATAAAAATAAACACCGTAAAACAACAATAAAAACATAATATTACCTATAAAATAATAGTCTGATATTGTTCTTAAATATTTTAAGAACACGTTTCCAATAATATATGAAAAATAAACCTTTTAAAAATTAATTCGATTTTTGAGATATTCACCAGTGCAGTAGTATGAACATATATATATATATATATATATATAGGAGGAGAATAGAGGAATAACGGTCAATGGGTAATGATGCGGTCGCACTCATTTCGATAAAGTTTTGATAATTAAAAATCAGCTTACCTAAAATTGGGTGCCCATCCAATGGCGGCTCTAGCATTTAATTTGGGATGGGGGATAAAATTCACTTGATGACCTTTTTTTTTTATAGACAACCACTATAACCACCAAGTACTTTAGTGTGATAAATGATAATTATAAAATTAATATATACTGTACAAAAAAATTATACATTTTTTTCAGAATTTGGAGGGGCATGACCCCCTAGCTTTCTCCCAAATCTGCCACTGTGCCCATCCTAGTAGCATCAGGATGCCTCGGAAACAATACAGGATTCCTTTTCGGGGCAGTAGGGAAGCCAGATAGAATCCCAGTAGCTGCCTCCTGGATATCGAATGTTCTTCCCGAAGAAGTCCTAATTGGAGACCACCATACAGGAATCAAATGTGAACTATATTTATAACGAATCTAGTCTTACTTTTATGAATCCTACATGGGATACTAATAGGATTAACTTAAAATTCCCCATTTTGACAATAGATTCTTTGGTGAAAATTTTTAATGGGATACTAATATATTATCCTATAGGATTTCTCCTTCTGACTGTAAAGTCCTTGGTGGGAATCCTGAATGGGATACTAATAGAACTGTACAAGGATTCCTTCATAGTCTGCGGATTCTCGGTACTGCTAGAGCAGTAATATTACCAGTTGAGATTTCCCTCCAAAATTCCTGTTATAATTTGTTCATACACAACATTGTGAAAATTGATGTACCGGAAAAAAGGTTTTAAGTTGATATTATTGTATTATATTTTGTCTTAATTTTGTTATAATTATAAAATTGAAAATCCAAGTTGACGTATTAAAAAAAAACCTAAATTAATTCTCTAAAAGTTTTATGGTAGTATATTGGCAGTCAAAACATACGGGGTAATAATAATCATTTTCAGAATAATTATCTATAATAGCCTCAAGTCTCCGAGTATCATACAATTATTTTTTTATTTTACCTATCAAAGAAAATTTTGAGTTGAAGTATTTGAATAAAAATATATTTTTTTACATCGAATAGGTATTGATTTAAAAACAACAATTTTTAAATTGATAATAATCATATTCATAATTACAATCATTCAGTATTTATTCAATACAGAATTACAAAATAAAAATGATGACAAAACTAAATTTTAAATTAGATATGTATGTATTTTTAATATTGTATTATGATAAATTTATTATTCACGACTCAGGAATTTAGTTGAGTATTACTAAATAATTTAAATATAGAATATAGATATAGTACATTAATAACCAGATGGAAGGTATTTTAATTCATAAATAATGTCATTTAATATTCATAACTTCAAAAAAAATAAATAAATTCAAGACAATATATTTATATTTATTTTAAAAATCTAAAACTTACGTATGTTTTGTATGACATTTTTATGCTTTAATTGCATCTATTAGCAAAATGTTTGCAGAATTATCCGTTTTTTTGATAAAGCTTGTTCTATAGTGACTGTTATTTCCCCCATCTCGTCTAAATAAGAAAATACTATATGTCTATATATATGTATATATATATTAAGGTGATCCTTATTTTTCAATGTTGAAATATTTTCGATCGATCCCCCTAAATTACTATACAAACTTAAAAATTTCATGATGATTGGTTAAACCGTGCCCCAAAGCCATCAAAGTTGAAAATCACGTTTTTCTTCAAAATATTGGTTTATTTTTAGTTTTTATTTTTAGTTTTTTACAATGATTGATATTATATATATATATATAAGTAATACCTATTTTTTGAGTTTTGAGTGTAAAAATGTTTATCGGAATTAAATATGTATAACTAATGTCACATATTTTGAATAATTGTGTTGCATTTAATCTTTACGACGAAGTGTGTATATTTTGGACAACTAAATAATTTGTTCGGAATAACATTTCAACGTATCGAATAATATTTTTGTAGACGCATATGTGGTCAATACAGCGTAGACATGTTTTTCCAGATCGTTTTAATGTGGTGGTGGATTTTTATGAGGGTTAAACCTGTTTTCACACCCTCTGCAATTTAGTATTATGATATAGTCTCAGACACAATATATATTCAAGAATTCTTACACGGATTTGTGGTAACGTATATATTCAAATTTATGTATACGCAGTAAACTGTAAAACACGAGCATCTTGCGTTGAATTTAAATACCCACCTCAAAACGTTTCTAAATTCATGAATCATGTTTTCTCTTCTTCTGACATGTTATATATACATGTACAACTATAATTATTGATAATCTGTAATAGGTTCCGTTAAAACTGTAAGTAAACGAATCTCGAATTATTGTATAAGATGTATGTATGTATGTATGTGTGTGTATATGACCAGATCAGTGCTCGAATTGGAAAAATAGCAGAAGAGGTACTCTCGGGCTATCAATAAACGAACGTTCCCTCAAACTATATGTAACTCGTATACAGTAAAAATAATTAGTAGGTAAGAGTGCTTTCAAAATATTATAAAACTCGAACCGTTGACCAGATAAAAAAAAACAACTAAAATGATATGGTATAATATTATATTTGTATATGGATCAATATAGGTACAATAAAGTATAACTTTTATTAAATTTAATATTTCAAAATTTTCTTTTTTTTTTCTTCAAATAATTGTTAAGGGTTTGCGCTATAATTTATACATTTTTAATTTAATTAAATTTTTTAGGAATTCAAAAGGAAAAATTAAAATTGAATGCTCTTTCTGCAGAATTTATAAATAGCTATTTTGACATTTTGTAAATCTGAATTTTAGAAAAACGTTAGTGGTAATGTCTCTTTTATACTAATGTACAATTGCTTGTGCAAGTATGATTACATTTCTAGATTTTTTTCGGTTAATATTTATAAAAACTTTGTTTTATTATGATTTTATGATGTACCATTCCATAGGGAAAAATTAATCGATATATTAGATGATATTATTGTAATACATTTGATAAGCTAAGAAAGTATTAAAATTTACACAAACTTTAAACAATCATAAAAATAATAAATAACTCAATATATGTAAATAAAAGATATAACCTCACCAAAATTTTCCTAAAATTCAAATTTACAAAATGGTTATTTTTATTTTTTAGATTCTTCAGAGCGTAGCAAGGAAGTTATTTATTTTATAATAATGTTTATTCTTTTTCTGTAAAAAATTTTTCGAACAGTAAGAGTCAAGTAAGAGTTTTGGAGTTTGTATATGTTAACGATAGCAAATTAGTTCTAGCGAGTTGGTACATTTAAGAGGTCGTTTTTATTTTATTTTCCCAGTAGTATGCTTAAGCGTAAAATAACAAGTTAGAAAAGCCCACTCTAGGAGTGTTTCTAAACGTATTTTAAAAAATAATTAAATTGACATTTTAAAACAAATTATATCTATTTCCCAGCTCCTTAGTAGCCAAATCAACGATGTTCCTCAAAATCAAATCATTTACTAGTAACAACGGACGGGCAAACACAACAAGAATATAAAGTCTCCAAACTTAATGTTTAGAAACCTAAAATTACTTACAATGGCTATATAAAGGTCAAAGGTAATTTTATTTTATTTTAATAATATTAAAAATTATTATATACTGAACTTCTCTCAGAATTGTTTTATTCAATGCAGTGATATATATCATTGCTCTCAAATTCAATACACACACCAAAATACAAATTACATCATGTCTAATGAGCAAAGTGCATTCACCCCTACTGATACTCAACCAACGAAGTTTTTCCACCCCCTATTGACTGGACTCTTCCCAGATAGCAATTGGAACATATAAATATTATGAAAATATGTTTTTAATTATATTTCCAAAACAACATTATGTTATGGTTTTGAAAATATTTTATAAACAAATATTGCAAATTTAATATTCCAGACATGTGTTAAAAATATGTTCAATACAATATTTAAAATAACATGATTTGAATCTATTGTGACATTATATATTTTGAACAACATTGTGGAAATATATATATATTTAAAAAACATATTTTGGACATATTGTGAAAATAAGTATATTTAAATATGCCAATTAGGTGTTTTATTCGTCTTCTAAACAGTATTGAAAATTAAATTTGAACGTGGTGTGGAATTTTTGATTGAAGAAAGGATGATAAAAGACAAAAGTGATTATACTTGGGTACCTATTAAAGTAAATAAGGTAGATATTTACCACGTAGGTACAATACAAATACAAATACAATACCAGCCGCGAATTACCCGGCTTCGCCCATGAACAGTTTTACTGAAAATTAATTTCATAGCAGATCTCTATATGTCATTATAGAAATATTCTTTAAAAATTTCAGCTTTCTACGACCTTTAGTTCGGGTTGGGTTGGGCGTTGTATAATAATTACTCTTCCTCGTTTTCCTTCCTTTAAAAAGTTTAAAGGTCGAATTTCGTCGTCAGATCTCTACGTGTTCTATCCGTACACATACTATCCGTATTATCCATTTACCCATAATGGCTAATCATTCGGTCGTTATTTTTTAGCTTTGAGATGTATAATAATTTTCCACTACTGGATTGTTATGGCGTGAGTTCTACTTCGAAATATGGAATTCTCAAAATGATTACATATAATACGTACGTATACACATTTGTTGGCCATTTACAAGGTCAAATTATAGTAACATATATTGAATGTTTAATATGAACTATTATTATGTGTAATATATTCCTATAAAGTAGTTTTGGTCTCGTACACATATAGATACAATAATGCGTATATATACGCCAATATAAAAATACATGACATTATTGGTTCATCGTACACCTTCTTTGGTTTCATGGTTACAATAATAATTATAGTTTTCGATCAAAATGGCCAAAGGGTATTGTACTATTGAATCCAAAGTATTTACGATAAATATATACATAGGATATATTATAGCTATACTAATGACAGTTAAACAACGAATATTCAGTGAGTATAGGTACCGACATAACCTATAATATTTTACTAGATATACAAAAAACAATAACGTTTTTTTTTTATTTTTATTTTGCGTGTATTTTAGTTTGAAGAACATTTTCCATGGGTCTCAAACGAATAACACGAGATAAGAAAAAAGAAATGCTGCCAATTCAC
This sequence comes from Pemphigus obesinymphae, assembly GCA_025469235.1. Classification (NCBI taxonomy): domain Eukaryota; kingdom Metazoa; phylum Arthropoda; class Insecta; order Hemiptera; family Aphididae; genus Pemphigus; species Pemphigus obesinymphae. The sequence continues at coordinate 59,362 of JAIPRL010001248.1, forward strand.
TCTATGGTAGTATAGATATATACTTTCTCGTGTTTTTCTTTTTATAGTTTCCAATAAATTCATTTTTAGCGAAAAATATATTGAATAAATTATAATAATTTTTATTATTAATTTTAATTATTTATATTGTTAATGGATTTTATTTAGGTAGATAGGTATATCGCTACATTTTATTAAATTCGTACGTATCAAATAACTCTAAATAATAATTATATATATATATATATATAGTCAAAATAGTCTTTACATAATAATATAAAACATATAATTTGTACATTATTAAATAAAATTAAAATTGAAAAATTTTCTGAGAAAAGAATGCGGCAGTATAAAATATTATATACCAATAATTTCAAAATGCATTATGAAATCGATTTTAATTCTATTGTGGATAAAGAAATAAAAATCTTGTAATTTTTAAACGTATTTACATTTATTGATAATACAATTTTTAATAAATACCATCGTCAAAATAACATATTTTTCAATATCTGTAGGTACTTAAATGTAATACACTACGGTAAATATTTAGTTTTTTTTTTTGTAATTTAAAACAGCTAGCTGAACTACAGTCTATAGTATATCTCATATAAAATAAAAACTTATAATTAAATTATAACTCACTGCATAACATATTCAATGAACTAAACAATATAGATATTGTTCAAACATAATGAAAACTTCACATAATTTTCAATCGTACCTAGTACATCAAAATATTACATTATTTCATTACTTCAATTTTATACATTGTTAAAAATCATAACTCAGACAATAATATTACGTTATTCGCTCGAAATTCAATCATTTTCCTTGTAAAAATATATAGAACTTTGAAATTATAATTTAGTAAAAATCAGTCGGTTAAATGTCTTGATAAATTTCTATTAGAAACAAAAGCCCGTGAAATTCAGACACATTTTGATGTAATAATTAGAAAACTTTAAATTTATGAAAAGCAAATCTACAAAAAAAAAAAATGTGAAATCTATCAAGAAAGGTATTACATAACTTGTAATCCGAACAACCGTTAAAGACTTAGAAGGTATATCATATTTTAAATTTACTGATTTGGTTCACCCGAAAAATCACTTAGTCACTATACTCGTATACAGCCGACAATCATTTTGTTCAATTAAAAATTGTCTATTTGTATATAAAATTAATTATTGGGAGAATAAAGTAATTATTGTTTTGACCAAAATATATATATCAAAATGATATATTATATATATTTTTTTTTTGTTGTTTTAAGGATATAGATTATAGTTATAACTTATAATCAAGTTGTTAATTTACTGTCACATTGAAAATATACAGATATGGACAATATATTATTGATATAAGGATAGCTTTATCATTATGATAAAATATTGTCGATGTAACAACAAATGGTAGATTTGTTAACTGGTTAACAAATTCAATTTGTCCTTTTTCAACCGTACTTATTTTTTGTTTCAGTGTAGGTTGTAGGCGCATTATTTTTCTGTTTTTACGTGTAATTGTTTGATAGTTGCTTATACGTTTGTATATAAAGAATATCGACTAATCGAAAAATAGATCTCTTTAAAGTACCGTACCGGTTGGATTGAATTTACTTTCATAAAAAAATGTAAACATTGTAACAGTTGAACGATAATTCTTGTCAAAAAGTTGTTTCCAGAAAAATAAAAATGAACGTTATTGTATATTAGGAAGGTACATTATATTATGTATATACACGATAATTTAAAATTAATTAAAAATTGTACTTTCTCGATAAACAACATAATATTGAAAAGGGCATCTGCAGTGCAGGTTTGGTTAGTATTTTTTTTTTTTTATGATAGATATATAGGTAGGTACAGTACGGGATATCGGATAGAATAATTTATATTGCGATTATCCTTATAATATCATTATCACCGAAAAAAAAAAGAAAAAAAAAGAAAAAAGTGAAATCTCGTCAAAAATACGATTAAATATTCATAAATACGTTGGATTCGTACATATATAATATAATATATCGTATATAGGAGAAAAATGATATAATAACCGGTGGCTAATGGCTATATATATAGTAAATATCTCGATCGCCGATATCCTCGCGCGTGGCTATCACACATCGCGTATTTTTCGAAGTCAGACAGTCGCATATTATATTTCACACGGTCTTCCGATACCTAATAATAGATAATAATCAATAATCATAGATAATACAGAATGCAGTATTAGGAACATATTGGAATTTCGTTCATTTTTACGAGGAAAATGAACAATTTTTCCTTTTCTTCTTTTGTTCATTTTTTTCTTAAATATAAATTAAAGAATTTAGGAAAAATGTTTTTAACATTTTTCTTCGAAATTTTTCTGTGGAAATATTTAGCCATCATTGAACTATCACTACAACTACAACGCTAAACCTGTATACATACATGTGCAAATATTATATTTACGATGTTTAAAAGTACCTACTCACGTCAAAATCTAGACCGCTTTTCGATAAAAAAAAAAAAATAAAATCCACAGTGGGATTTATTTTAGTAGAAAAATCATTAATAGTGAATGACGGAATTTTCTAAATAAATGTCTGTACCTGCAGTATATTTTTATATACTTCCAAAAATATTTAATATTGATCTATACAGTTTTTTTTTTTTTTGAATTTACAATTATTTAAAAATTGACTTTTTAACAACTCATAAAAAATCGGCTTCGTAGGGTGTTAGATAATTTTGTTCTCTAAAATTTATTTTTTAATTCATCTTTTTACAATATTCTCAAATTGATAAAAATAAACAGAGTAGGCAGTGTAAATTTTTTTTTAACAAATATCGTGAATACACGATAATAAAAATGATATTGACACAAAACTATTTTTTAAATGTTTTAAAAATATATTTATAATTACCTATACAAAACCCCTTGAAAACCGTATATATTTTATTTTTATTATTAAATTGATATTAATTATGGGCAAATAGTGATAAGTCGATATGGTTATTACTGGTAACAGAAGTATCGATGGGACATTTATACAAACATTTTGGGAACGCTACTCTATGAATATTTATAATTATATAAAGATGGCCAGTCCATTCTATATTATCTATGGACTATGATTGTATATATATAGTGTCGTTTTAAATTAATTGTGAGATTTATTTATTTTTGGTTTTTCGCCACACAAACGAATGTGATATATTATAATATAGTAGGTACCTAATCATTAGTTAGTGTCGGATACTCGGATATCATATAATATGTACAAAATGTGTAGGTACATAAATTTAAAAAAAAGTTCGAATCGTCGTGAGTCACACGAGTTCAAACAATCCAAAATAAAATACAATATTACAGACACACACACATACACGTGCTAGGTTTACGTGTGTGTACGTGAGCTGCAGGTGGACGAATCAATGGAGGTTAGGTTCATGCGAGTTTGGGAGATTAAAATATGTAAGTATACGATATTGAGTACTGCGAGAGACCTAAAGAGAATAAACCACACGTAGAATAATAATAATAATTCTTTTCGTATACAGAGTGTTCGGAAAGTAACTACCTATATAATATGTACCTATATTACATTTTACACATTTTTTACGAGGGTTAAAACTAAACAATAATAATATACGTCACGGTCTTTGGAAAAAAAAAATCTTTTTATCATTACCTAGTACCTTATTAAATTAGCCGCTATACCAACGTAAAATTGACTCTAAAAGCAGGATAAAACGATAGGACATTGAGAAGTCGGATTTAAATTCTGAATACACCATGTCGAGTAAATAGTGGCGGGGCGATAACAAACAAGTAGGTACTTTCCATTTTCATTTATTTTTTGCTATGTTATTATTTTATCATTAATAAACGCAAATTTTAAACGTTGATTATATTAAGTTTTAAATTTTTTATATTGATTATATTGAGTTCGTATTAATTAAAGGAAAATTCCTCAATCGATCCCTAGAAGACAGGTAAATTCAAATCTGTTTTCAGATTTCAAATCCAATTTTCCAAAATTCCACTATTTTATCCCGCTTTTAGGCCGAAATATCGTGATAACATATAACAATAAAAAGTAATACTGTCAACGGGTGCGGAGCTATTTTGAGATTAATTTTAAAATGTATTTAAATATTTATACTCGTATGTTATTAGATGTTTATTTTTCCTAAAATGTCTTAAAAAACGCCTATACAGAACCCCTCAAAAAATCACTGGTGTTTGGACCATTTAAGGATTGTGTTTTTACATATCTATTATACTATATATCTAATACTATAACCTGATAAATATGAAGGATTATTATATACGAAAATTATATACTAATATAAATACAAGTAATTATTAGCTAAGGAGAAAAATATGTAATACCTATATTATCGGGTTTCCGGAATGAAGAATAATGTTACTGGAGTCGGTACGTCAAATTAGTTAAATCGTCTTCTCACATTCCTTCTTTCCCAACTATTTAGCACTTCCACGTAACTCGATCTCCTTCATTATCTTCACTTATACCCGCCCACGACACATCACTCTCTATTGCATCCCCCGTCTTCTTTTCGGTCTTCATCTTCCCCTATTTCCTTCAACATATACATTCCCTATATATACTAATCTTACTTGTCTCTGTCTCTTTCCACCTTAAAGTCAATCTATTCTCACTCATTATTTTATCTATTATTATAGTATTTGAAGCCACTTTTATTCTTATACTACTATTATAGGTACTCATCCACTCATCCACCCTAATATTTTCATCTCCACTACACTTAATATCTGTATATATCTCCTGACCGGTATTCTGATTCGTACATCATTGCAGGCCTCACCACCGTCTTATACGATTTACCCATTAACCTAATTAGAATCCTTTTGTGACAGAACTGTCCTCGAAACCACTATTCTTCTGAAGAATAGATCCTAAATACTTGAACCTCTCAAACTCGCCCACTTCATCTCCACTCATCATTACTTTTTACAGCCAAAAAGATGGGGGGAACGAAATTACAACTTACTCTTTTAGTAATTATTACTTTGCTATGACTAGAGTCTACAAAACTAACTTTTTTACAGTGCATATACCATTTTTCTACGCGTATTCTTATAATTATGGAGAGCATATCCCCCACGTCTCCCCCTGCAGTGGCCGCCACTGCACTGCGCGCACATGCACCTATTTTTATCGTGTTATTAGTAAAATATCGTGTTCGTGATTAATTATTTCATTATAGTATTACTATTGGTGTATTATTGGAATCAATAATAATATTATAAACGTTCAGTCGGTTTAACAAAACGAAAAGTGAACACGATAATATTATCAGAAATAAACCGCAGTAGGTATATTATAGATATAATACTTAACATTCAACGTATAAAAAGGCAATGATTAAAACCGTATATATATACGAACATATTATGATATTGTTGTTCGTGTAACGGCCGCCGACAGGTGCATAATAATAATATAACAGAATAAAGTTTCTTTTCGCGGGCACTCTGTATACAATAATAATATTATAACGACAATATAATAATGTATAGGTACCTGTGGTATATATAATCATCTCGCGAGTGAACAACGTTACATAAAAATAATATTAAAAAAGGGCTGTTTTATTATTATCATTATTTTTCGGTGGAAAACTTGTTGTTTACCGAGCGGGCACCCACCACCGAGACCGCGGCCGCCGCCTCAGCCGCCGACCTTGGGACCGGCAATGCCAACGGCACACACACACGCCCGTCCGCCACCGACAGCGGCCGACTCTTCACTTTTCCTTTCCACGGCCCGCCACCCCACTTTCTTCGCCATGTCCGCCATGACGTTATCTTCTGCTGCTGTGGCCGCCGGGGTCCTTCCAAAACGCGTTCTCCGGTGTTCCACGACGGACGGTGACGCTAACGCATCAATACGCTCGCGACCGTTCGCGGCTCAAGTTTAGTTACGGTTGGTGTTTTTTTTTTCGCGATCGTTTCTTCGCCGAACGTTTTTTTTTTTTTTTTATAATTTTTTGATCCGTTTTCTTCGCCCCGCGCCCGGCAAACAGGCGTGTGTACGCGTGCATCCACCAGTACAATATCGACGTGTACGAGAGCACTTTTACGGAACAAAATTCGTCTTTGTGAGTATTTATTTTTTTTTTTATATATATTATATATAATTCTATAATAGAATAATAAAAATCAGTATATAAACGAAAATCTCAGTTTTACCCGTCAAATAGGGATAGGTAGGTATTTAAACCGCAGATTGACAGGCATCAACGAGTTATAATGATATATTATTAAATTGAAGTCGAGTATTATCGTTAACTTTTTAACTCAACTATACGTGTAAATAGTTACCGCGTGGTGTACTGTTAGCTTATATAAAATTATCTATATAGGTAGTCAAACAAATCTACGAGTAGAATAATAACTACCTATATAGTTATAATTTTTGTTCGTTCAAAGTAAGTTGAAAAAAAACTATCTGACTAACTATTTTAGGCATCCGTTTTTGGCTAACTCTTATTGCGTATTAAAATGAAAAAATAATTAATTGTTTGACGCATGCAAAATACACGACATAATACTTATTGTTGATTAACTTATGTCAGGTTAACCTTTTAACTTTAACTAGTTAACCTCGTAGTTAACTTTAGCTAATTAATTTTGTCATGAAATTTACCCATCTATGTTTTTACTACATTTGCCACTAAGAGTATTGAAAATACCGAATATATTTATATATACCTAACTTGATAGTGAATATATTTTTAAGTGACTTTTAACAATAACAATGTGTACTATAATCGTGTAATATATAGCTTATATTAGCAGTATAATGGCCATTAATATAAGTTCTAATGACAATTGACAAAGATATAAGTCTGTTAAATAAAATATAATATAAAAACATCGTGATATTATTCATGGTTATAATGTTTCAAATTATTATACTGTTTACTAATATTTATTAGAGTATAATCAAACTGTTATATAAATGATAGAGAAATTGTATTTTTTAACAAGTATATTTTGGTTATAATAACACAAAGTGTATACGATTAGTAAATCCTAATTTTTAGAGATTTATTCATTCGTATTATCTCTGGGGCATTTTCTCGAAGAGGTGAGCCACTGTAGATATATGAGTGGAATTCGAGAAACTATATTTACAATTTTTGCTTTACTATTGACTTCGCAGTTTGCATGCACTTTGGTTTAAAGCAAAAATATTTTTAATTTAAGAAATAACTATATTTCTCACAAAACGATTATTTTTCTTTCACTTATTAATATTTTAGTTGTTAGACAGAGCCGTCCCAAGAGGGGTCTGGAATTTTGTCGGAAAATGATGCAGCAATGAAATATTTTTCGGAATTTTAAGTCAACAAACTATAAATTAATTAAAGAGAAGTACCTATATTTTTTCACATTTTTAACCCCCCCCCCCCTAAAAAAAAAAAATCTTTTCTTCGGGACTACCCTGTATTCAGGAATGTGTTAATATACGGGATTTTCATTTACAGGTATCACCAATAAATAATATTAAGACATATTTTTCTTCATTGTCATAATTCAGTTTACTTTAATAAAATAAGATACATGTTGGTACACCAAACATATTAAAATAAATAAATAAATAGTTATACTCACTAAATTCAATACCTATGATATTTTTAAACAACGTATTTCCTACCTTCAAAACTAAATAAAGGGACAAAAAGACATAATGGCAATATTCTATATACTAGACTATATCATAACTATATAATATATATGAGGATCAAGGGTATAACAGCACGTCTAAAATAAACATTATTCATTATAAAACTGTGTTTTGGGTACAGAAACTGCATTATCCCTCAGTATATTATAGGTACTGTCACGTTCAAAATATCTCTCGAATGAGAATGTGTATATACCTATTGTGTTGGGTATGAATTAGGTCGGTACATACTGTTTTGAATCTTGGGAATTTTTATTGTATATATTATTATGTATTTATAAAAAATGCTTAAAAATATTTTATACGTAATTCATGAAATATTTTCAATGAGTCAGTACGGTATAACTATACGTACTAGTTTTTGTTAATTTCAAACATGTCCTAATTTGCTTAAGTTATAAATAATTATTATCATACGATTCATATCGAGATAGTTATACAATACAATATTTGGAATTTATATGTGTTCTTGCTTGACGAGTAACGATACTGCAATATAGGTACTCACATTACAACCTGTATTCTGAATAGATACAGCAAAATTATATTTCCCTAATATTTTGAAAATATATAATATTTACATTTAAAAATAATATATTAGAATCATTCAAAATAAATTTTAAAATATTTTCAATATTTGATACCTACCTAATATTAAACTACACTTGAGCACTTGTGACTGTTATAAATTATTATAAATCCAAAATCATAAAAATAATAGACTATACCTACACACATTTCAAAAATTATTTTATCATCTGCAACGTGAACCAAAAACAAACCTCAATGGCTCAATATTCTATTCTTATAATATTACTCAATATTCCTCATATTACCTAATATTTTTTTCAATCTATTTTACTTCATAGTTATATATTTATGTATTTTTTGAATATAAATATCTAATATCTTGTATTAGTACTATGTTTCATAATAATAATATTAGGCTGATTCAATATCATAGCCGTGTCCACGGATTTGTTGAGGGGGAGGGGAGACGTGACTACTAAAAATATTTTTTAATAATCATAATACCATTTTTCTACATATTTATAATGCTGATCTTAGGTATAAGGGCCTTCTCCTTGGAGCCACCATTGTTTAATATTGATATAATCAATATAAAATATAATATTCCAAAGATAAGTAGGTATACTATAACTATAATAAGTATATATAATAAATATAATATATACTTGTTATCAGTATTATACACTTATTTATTGTGATAGTTATTGGTCATGTCTTTTTTATAAAAATATGAAGTTTAATGATGGCGTTTTTAAAAATAGATTTTCGTCATTCTAATAAATCATTTTTCATCATTTTAAATGAATTATGAGCATATACCTGTTTAACGTCAAATTCATTTAAAGCTTTTAAACATTAAATAAAAAATATATTAATCTTGCATTTATATAATATACTTTTATATACCTACCTACAAAATGACAATTGCGTTTCTTGTAATATTAATTCTCCCCAGTGGGTTCTGCCACTAATTTTTAACGCACATACGCCTTGACCCGTGCTATGCATTTAATCTCAAAAAACGTGCGAAATCCATTTGCTCATTGTCGTTCTTTAATATTTATGCAGAACTCATATTTTATAACACCTATATAGGTATATGTAATATATACAATTTCACATGACCTTTCCGAACGTATATTGTAATATAACATAATATTATTAACAAATGGGGAGTCTTGACTAATTTATAGCAATGAACTAATTTTAAAGAAAAACTACAGCTAAATTTTTTTTTTGATTTTTCTTAATACAACACAACGAGCGTTGAAATCTCTATTATATAGCCGAACCAATATGGTCAATGACCACATTCGATTTTCAAATGTTACTTAACAAAATAAAGACGCACGAAGAAGTAGGTGTATTAATAATATAATGTAATTGGCGGGTATATCAATTAAGTTGTATGCCAGACATAAAAAAAAGTCGTTTTCAATTTGGTCCGTCGTTATATTATATTATATATTATAGTATAATTAGTCAACATATCGTCCGTCACTATTGTTGTAATTATATACCTACGTACAGCTGGTATGTACAATACCTGTAAGTTTTAAAAATAATGTGATTACGTTATCATCTTTAACGATACCTATATAATAATAATATAATACACCAAAGAAAAAAAAAAATGACGTTTGTGATCTAACCGGTGGACATAATTAATTAACGTGTGAAATAACTATAACGCGGTGTTATTGTGATATATACCTACAGCTTCGTTATGGTCATTGTTGAAATTTATTTGTATATAAGTCCTCTTTTATATTCCTTTTCCGTTCTTAACGTTTTGGTCTGCACACGCGACGGGACAGGATTACATTTCATTTTATTTTACATAACCGCATGCGTACGTACGATTTTTCATTGTGTTTTGATTCTGATATTTCGAGTAGGTAGTTCGTTTTTGTATATATATATAAGAGCAATGACGCAGACTCGATACACAGATATATGGGACCGAATCGAATGATATTTTAAAAGGAAACGAAAATATTCGAGACGTCTCCGTACAAGTCGTACGGTCGCATTCGGATGACGTTAAGTGCGTATTTCCTCGAGGAAACTAGGTATATTTCACTGCTGCTCGGATATGAAATCATAAATCATAAATAATTCCATTTTACATTAAACGGTTTGATGGGTATTTAATCGAAAATCGTCAATACAAACCATTGATGCCACTATGCTTTCACAGATTTCAAGTTCCGGCGCCACAGTGTAATATTACCGTCAGATTATATTATATCATTATCATCTAAAAGAGATTTCGTCGTATAGTCTGTCGAACATCACATAACTTTTCGAAATATATATATATATAATATAATCGTAAATCGTTTTTCATATTATCATTTCATCTCGAATATTCCAATCGAATTTCATGACTTTATCGCTGCCTAGAAATTGTCAACATCAATATGTTCATATATAAGGTACTGTGTATTGTATTATAAAAATCTACATATTATAATATATACATTGGAATTTCAATCGATTACAATATTGTGTCAAAAATGTATTAAACAAGTTATTATTAATTAACTATATACGCTGTTTTTTTTATACCTAATAAAAAAAAAATATATATATATATATACTGATATCGAAATCTCGTGTTCTACACACTTTTCGTTATATTATGTTACCTGTATTTAGTTGATTTCGACCGTTTACATAGGTTTGCGTAATTTAATAATAGATTCGTGAATAGTGTAAGATATATACACATACCTTTTATAATATAATATTTTTTGTAGAATTCTAAACTCATATTTTTGATATGTGCGCTGGACATTGAACCAATAAATATATATTATGCTTGATAGCCGACTATACACTGAAAAAATATTTAAATGAAATCATGACTCGTAAAAATAATTCTTAACTAAAAGTTACAAATATAGGTATAAAAATATGTATATAATATATAGGTAGGCTCGTTAACGTGTATTTCTTCATATTTTTCTAAACAGATAACAATTTTCACATTTTAAAAACGCATGTTCAAAGAAAATATTTGCAGTTGGTCAATCCCGACCCCTAAATAATTCATAATAATTTATGCAAATTACTATAGCCAAAATAAAATGATGTGCTCATTTGATTCCGCATGAATGTAAATTAAATTAAACTATACGATAATATCTTATTTGGTTTAACCACTTGAAAAAAATAAATACTATTTACATTTTACTGTATGTATAATGGTTAATTATATACATTTTTCATTTTTAAATAATTTATATTATATACGTATGTAAAATAATATATACTCAAATACATCAATACATTATATTGCATAATTATAATATTATATGATATACTTATAAGTAGGTAATGAAAATACGATATTTTTTAATGTAAAATATTCAATCATTTATCCTCTACCTATACTCAATAGATACTAAATAAAATAAAAACAGCAATAAAACGTATTAAATCCTGTTTTTTATAATTTCACATAGGGTAAAATTTACTGGAAAATACATTTTAAGGTCATAATACCTAATCATAAATTTGAGTATGAAATAAATAATTATATTAAATCAGCTGTTCCGAAAATAGGTAACTCATTCAATATTAATTTGTTCCGATACATTTATTTACTCGTTAAAATTCAATAAAATACAAGTTGGTATAGTACGGCGTTACATATTATCTCGCAGAACAAACTCATATGATCAATTTTCGGTCCAAACAATTCGCCGTGGATCATTAATTTTCTTCGTTTTGCGCACACAAATTAACGAGGTAAAAATTTTTCTTGCTGCATTCATATCTATAGGCTATATCAATAAATGTATAATTTTTCATAAAATAATAATATAATCAAAATGGTCTTTGTCAATACATATATATATATATATACTGCAGTAAGTATTGTGTTATATTGTCCTACTGGTATCCGTCACTAATCGTTGCAGATTTTGGACGCCAGTATAAATAATAATTACACGAAAGAATTTTGTAGAATGTTTCAACACGTGTTAAACGTATACGTATTGTACAGGTAGTATAGGTACATTAAGTTGTGATAATAATATATTATATTGGACTGAAAATAAAATAAATATAATAATTACAGTACATTGATTATAACCAAAAAAATATTTAAACTAAAACGTGTTGTGGAAAATATATTCCTTAAAATTAGCTTTGATTAAGTACCAGCTGTACATTTACCTAATATTGACAACTCGGCCATTTCATTATTTCAACAATTATTAATGACATTTTCGTACTTGTTATACATAATATACGAGTATTAACCGCATATATACTTATACCGAATTTCTGAACAACGATAAAATAAAACAACAATTGTCATAACTTTTATGTCCCCTCCAAAAAATAGACAAATCTATACCTATTCGACCAGCTCTGCACACAGTAGCGGATTGCATGCCTAGGTATATATATATTATATCCAAGATTCGATGACCGTCAAAATGAACTTATTTAACTTAACGAAATTTGCTCACGTCTTGGTTGAACAACCATTTAGTTCGTGACCATACTTTCTGATGTGATTAGTTTAATAAAATTATAATAATAATAATCATAATAAAAACAAATAAAAAAAAAACAATCACTGCACATTCCATAATATTTATTACGAGTTATTCATTACCGGCGGTTCAACGCACTCAGCTTTCACTGCTACCTACACTCTGTAACGTGTAAAGGTATAATAGTTTTATTCCCGATCGTTCTCAGATGATATTTGATCTTGACACTAAAATTATATGCGTATATTACATTATGCGGTGCAATATTGGCCGTGGTAATGATAATAATCAATCTATACGAGCGGGGAAAAAAAACAATATAATATACATAAAATCGAAAAATATTATCAAGTACTATTTTGTCAACGAGAAAATGGAAAACTTTCGCTTTGACTATAATAAACGATGGTGAAGGTCGGTCAGATTTCTAGAGGACGGTCCAGTCATCGTGCCGGGATAGATATATTATAGCAAACGAAAGCGGATATGTGTGCGTCTATTCTTCGGTCCGAAATTATTATTATTATTTTTATATAAAAAATATATATATATCTATGTAGAGGTATTTTTTTTATTTATTTTTTTTTTTTTCATGTCTATGAGATATGTCAAAAAATTATAAACGTGTTTAACGAGGATTTGTCGGTAGAGGGAAGAGGAAAGGAAATGCAATGCGTACACATTTCCATTCATCGCGTTTTGTATTTTTTGTAATCTACGCATTGTATATAATATAAGGACGAAAAATTTCTTTAATGAAAAAAATCCGTCTTCAATAATATATTATTATATTGTTTACAATTACCACTTTTTTTTTTTTTTTATTAATTTAAAATTACTTAGAACAGTTCTGTTTTAAAAAATTTTTTTTAATATCAGTATCGTATAATAAAATGTTAATTTTAATGTGGAATTGAGCAATGAGGAAAAGTCGAGTTTGAATTTCGTTACACCAATTTTTAAAATTGAATGAAAATGATCATCTGATAACTATATGATCAATATAATGATTTTTTGAGTTTCATACGATTACAATATTTGTTTTATCTGAATTTTGTTTTTCAACCAAATTGGAAACATTTAAGTTAAGAATTTTTTTTTTATAATGTTTCTAACTTAGTAACATAAATTTTTTCTAATGAAATAATTAACATTATGTCAAAATTTGTAAGTTAAATCTTTTTAAAAAATAAAAACATACCTTTTGCAAATCTTGATGTTTTGTTTCGAAATTCCGTTTAGAATTTAAATCTTTATAAGCCGAGACCGTTTCTCGTCACACGAGACAAACACACTCAATAAAAAAATAATTTACGCTGTAACGCTTTTTGTTAAAAAGTCGACAATCGATATTAACTATCAGACATTTTTTGTTGTAATTTTTTAGTATAATTGAAATATCACTTGTGTAGGTATTGTAAAATTAACGATAAATTAAATATAAGATAACCAATACTAAATACAAAATACAATACTCATCGTGTTTTTAAATTATTCGATAAAAAAAATTGGCGATTTTCCTGTGGGCATCAGCTTGGAAGCCATGTATATATAAAAAAAAAAACATCTTTTGGTTAATCAATATTTAGTTGATTCATTTGAAAACACGAGGACACGTGACTCGCTTTATATTATGACAAGTATACCTGGCTATAATATATAGATCGCGATAAAATAATAAATTTACGCTATTGGTGGCCACGAAGGAATTATTTTACTAATATAGCTCACCAAGAAAAATGATGGGAAATCACTGATTATTTTATAATGACTAATAATAGGTACATTTATAATAAAAAATAATAATAAATGATTGTAGAAACATTATTGTATTACTTATTCATATTTCATCGAAGATGGTATATTTCCCACCGCATACGATACAGGCGCACAATTCCCAACATAAATGTTCTTTTCCGTTTTCGTTTAATAATTGAAAATACCTATAGCTATTAAAATAAACGCTGGAGTTTAAATGCTTTTAGATGTAATATTTAGTGTACTTCAAAATTTTCAAATAGTAAAAATACATAAAGTAAAAGTCACATAATTATATAGAGAAGGTATAATATTTCGAAAAATTATAAGGGACTTAAAATAATATAAAATATTGAAATATGTTTTGGAGCACCTATTCATTTTTATTCCGAATAAATTTATCTTGATGTTTTGTTTCAAAATGCCGTTTAGTATTTAAATCTTTATAGATACCGAGACCGTTTCTGATCACACGAGACAAACAGATTTATTGGAATAAGGTCCGGTTTTCAAGCATTCACATATTCACTGGATAACTATTTTTTATTCATCAAATAAAAAAAAAGTGTTTTTTAATACAAAAGTTATTCGTTAAATAGCGATACTAATAGGTGGTAGTAATAGTAAACTATGGAATAAGTTACACAGATTTACTCGGTCGTCATTGGTCGATGTTATTTATTTTTCAGTTTTCAGTGATAATAACACGGATAAGTAACCGGAATCTGTATTATCAGCAGTTATTTGTCGAGTAATATTTTATTCAAAACAAATAGTATCGAATAACTAATGTTATTCGGCGAATAAATTAGATTAAAAACTAGGCCTAAGTAATGTTATGTTTTTTACAAAACTGTAAATTCGGAGAAAAAAAAATATCAACAATAAAATTGTGAATTTAATTTTAGTGGACAATATATTAACGTGGGTTTCATTAGGTCATTTGGACGGGGGCGACACCATATATTCCCTGTACTATATAAACTAACAGTTATTTTTCATATTGTTTCTTTTATATACCAGATACATATACTATGTGCGCATATATTGATAAAAATAGTTACATAATATTAAATATTCTGTGTAAGACTCGATGGGTATAGAATGACTGTTCAAATGAAACTGAAAGTAAATATAAACAACAAATAAGTGTTATAGTTTTGTAGTCATAACATTTACAGCAGGTACCTACGTATATAATGAGTTTAATTTTTACTTTTAACATTGTAACGAAATATATTATTTCAATTTTTGATTTAAAAAAGTATAGGTACATATATGTATTTTGACTATCGTTTGTTTGATTTTTTTTTCTCGTATTCTAGTGAAACCGAAACGAATAAGCGCTAAATAACTTTAAATACAAAAATACATATATATATATATATATATATATATAATATGTATCAGATCATATTTTATTTTAGACGTATATTATATTCGTTGAACTATAAATACATAAATACTTCTTAAAACGAGTTGTATATATTATAACCATATAGGTAATGTTTAGAATAAGTGGATTTTATAACGATATTTTTATCTATTCTTTATTTTAAGTGATCAACATATTCCATTAAAATTTCAGTTGACCAACACACGCATTATTATCGACGAATAAAACGCCGTTCTTAAATATACCTACAACAAATAAATAATGTTTTTCTCAATGAACTTTAGATTACGAAATCGTAATAGTATGCCAGCTACATGTTACCTATCAAGGAGAGTTAACACTTAAAACAGACCTACACATAATGGGGAAACCAAGTCACCGGAGTGAAATACATATTATAGTATACACTCCTCTCCACGCCTTTATTCGTCGTTTGTGTTTCTATATATGAATCGACATTATTTTCTTGGTAGGTACTTGAAAGATTTCACTATTCATTTGGTCGAATGTTTGAAACTTAATATTCCAGTAAAATATATTAAAATAATATTATTTATTATGTATGCGTATTATATTTTTGTCGTTGTGTTATAAATACTTATAATGAATTAAAAATTTTTTTTTTTGAACAAAACCTCTCATAAAATCCCGACGAATTAGACATGTTGTTCGTTAGACATTCATTTTTAATTACAAGATGCTTACAAAATTTTGGATAATGTGCAAACTTATATCATACAGTTTTTATTTCTATGCTGCACACTGCATAGTATATCAATATGATATATGGTGACCATAAATATAAAACGAACAAAAAACTACAAAAATGATAATTTGACGAAATGTAAAATAAAATACTTATATCTTTTTGTTTTAATTTTTAAATATTATATCTACATAATGTAGGTATAACACCTACTACAAAGTACGATAATTTAATTGTGATGTTTTCAATACGTTAAGAATTTAGTTTTGAGGTAAATAAAATAAACAAATGTGCAATCTAAGGGTTTTAAATTCACTAACGCCCAACGGTGAACGATGATAAAATAAAAATAAATAATTTCATCGATAAAATTATTACCTTATTTAATAGAAAAAATATCTTATTGGTATAGGTACATTAGGTACCTTAAATACTCATTTGATATTTATTTGTGTGTAAAATTTAAAATCAATGTGTCAAGAATGTGAATGTAGGTACCTAACCTATAAGTAAAGTGAACAAAATTGTTTAAAATTCGATGATGATGAAAACGAGTAGGTGTATTTAGATGTACTTAGCACAATCATTTAGGACAACGGTAAATAGATAAAAAAAAAAAAAAAAAAAACAAAAAAAAGTACACTGTCCCACGAAGATGAAGTCGCCATTAAATAGGTATAGGGTCTGCCCGGTATAATTATTATGATAATATATATCATACGCATCTGACGGTATACATAGTGTGTACGTATATTTGATTACGTAACGTAATAGATATGACCATAAAACCTTTATAATAATATGTGAGTACGTATTTGAATTTCCCTCCAGAACAAAAAAAAAAAAAAAAAAAAAAAGAAATTATAATCGAGCAGTTTGTATATATATATATATATATAGTGACCGAAAATCCGAAAACTTGCACGTGATTACGTAACCTATATTATATATATTAGAATATACGGTATGGGTACCTACTTATACGTATATGGTGCGATCATATTATTATTATTATTATTATTATTATTTGAGTTCCATCCTAGACCGCTTTCGTTTTCATTCGCATTCTCGATATTATAATGTGTTTGCCGTGCAGGATTTTTGTCGTTTGACCGGTTGGTAAAACGAATCGAATTTTTGTAGCGGTAAAACCCGATGGATACCTACTCGGGCAGGACACCGATCACGTATCGCGTGCGCACATTAAAACCGTCTAAAAAACCGTGTTTAACCGGTCCCATCCCTCTCGTTCCTAATCAACAATAATATATTATGTTACAAGTTCGCTTTCTATACATACTTGTATTATATAGGTACACGCGCGAGATAGAATTTCGCCTGCCCCGTCGTACGCTATAATAATAAGTGTTAATCGGAGGAGAAAAACATTTCTGTGTACGGTTTGTTGACTTTGAAAACGAAAACATGAAAATTATCTACGATTTTAACGTTTATATTAATAACAATTAAAACTAATAATAATAATATAATTTGCGCTCGTCCGTATATATACGTACTCGAGCGCACATGTAGAGCATAAACGTGTGCGCTGTTTTTTTTTTTTTTTTTTTTTTTTTTTTCCGTAATACATATTATATTCCATGGTTTCGTTTTTTCTCTTTTCGCGCATAACACGGGCAGGTACTGCACGAAAAACTAGGCGATCAACTATAATAATAATATTATATTAAAATTTTTTTTTTTTTTTTTTTTTTTTTTTTTTCTTATACCTGTATATAGTTAACAAAATAATATAGAACCGAAAATAAACTCGTTCGGTTCAAATCGTGTTTGCGAAACTATCGGGTAGTTTAAACCCGTGTGTAAATATTTACTACTTTTCACTGGAAAAATTCAAAACATTCTTATAATAAATTGCCTGTATGAGCCGTTGGTACGTTTTTATAATTTCGTCTTCGGAAACGTTCGGTATAACCAGTGACGGCGGTTCTTTATTTATTTGTTTCGTTGAAATACTTTAATTTATACGCATAATACACATTAAACCGAATGCGTTCGTCTGGTCTGCCTATAGAGAAATAAATAAATTGGTGTTGTAATAGGTAGGTGCCAACTAATGGTGAATCGCGTCCAACGACCAGATACCTAATTAGAGAAGCAGAGGAACGAATAAAAAGTAGCTCTAAATACCTGCAGTAGGTACGCACATGATACGTGTACACTATGTACGAACGTGTGGTAGTAATTTCGTGCCTTCGGGGTCTATTTTGTCGTTTTAATATTTTAACGCATTCTCGGTCCACGTCAATGGAAAACCAAATAACGAGCAGAACGTGCGCGCCACAACGATTATCACTTGAATAATCGGACGTCAAAAAAAAAAAAACGTTTACGAGACCGAATTGTACCGGCGAGATAGACGCATGTTTTCCGATGCATTATTCTGTAACACTTGTAATGCTATTCAATAGGTCCACAAAAAAAATAAAAAAAAAATAAAAACCGCATACCTACGTCATAATAACTCATAATCATAAATCAAATAACGTGATTAATCGTTGTAAAAATTCCAAAAGTAGTCGAACTCACAATGTTGCGAATGACAAAATAATATTATTATGTATACCTAATATACGGGGTGTACAGTAAATGATACCGCTAAATACAATATAACATTATATGGATACAACTACGTTTTTAGTTTACGCTTTTACGCGGTACATTATCATTGTATATATTATACTAATAAAGTGTGAACGATACATAATATTGTGTGGTTTTAAATTTTTGTTTTTATAACTGACAGATTGATATTTATATATTTTATAAATGACTCGTATAATAATAATATACGTACTCGACAACCATTCTTATTTTCTCTAATGTCGTGGTGGATAAAGAAAACGATTTGCCGTGCAATAACTACAAGTAGGTACGAGTAATCGTTTAGGATAATTAAAAACGAATTACCTATCTTCTCTATTCACGTCCGACATAAGATAATATATGATTAAAATCAAAAATTAAAACATTAATTCATTCAAAAAATGAATACTCTTGTAAAAATGAAAATAAATATACATTATAAAAAATAACAATACATATGATAATATATAAGTAAAATCGAAATATATACAGTATATTATACTAGTCGGTAACTAGTTTCCACCGCAAGTGTTTCATCAGGTTACAATAATGAATAAGAAAACATTCATAATATACCTACTTATATTATTTATAATACTTAAATTAATTTTCTTATTGTTCATATTTGTAGCCTGATGATGATCTGGTCGAAAATATAATTGTTACCTATACTTATAATCTCTTTTTGAATACTCTCGGCACATATTCTTTTTTTTTATGTACCTAGGTATTATTTTTTTATAATATTTATATTATGTTAATTTTACTTATATATGTATTGTTATTTTTATAATATATATTTATTTTTATATTTTAAGATACGATTTTATTACAATTTATCATGGATTTTTGAAATATTTGTTGTAATTCTCATTTTGGGAAACTAATACTAGCGTACAACGTAATTTTTCGTAATCGTCCATTGTCCAGTACCTACTCATTTTTATTTTCTTGTATACTTGACAGTGCACGGTATAGACCTAGTAATTGTCACCGATAAACAATATATTATTTAGAAATCATCATTTTTTTTTTTTCTGACATCAATATGATAATAATTGATAACGTGATGTAAGCGTTTTATGATGACAGAAAAAAAAGTATAAATCTGGTTTTAGAACCGTCGTGTGACATAGTATAACAATATTACCAAATAATTATACAGAATTTAATTCACTTAAAATTCATTTATACAATTCAATTTAATAAAATGTTGTAAACACCAGTCTTGTACATTTCAAAATCTAGGTGACTTTTTTTCTTTTTTGTTACCAGTGCCACTTTTAAGATAAGACCATCTCGTTAATAATTGTTTAATTTTCTTTTTGAACATTAATTCATAAAGAATTATTATTTTCTAATATAACGGCACAGCTATCTTAAGATAACTGTAATAATATTATCACACAATTTATACAGGAAAACGTGATAGGAAATAGTTTCCGGCTCTCCTAAAAAATGTCTTAATTCTGGATTACGATAATAATTTTCCTTTTAGTCGTCGATATTTTATATCTATATATATTTTTTTTTATCTTATTTTATTGTCCATGAAATTAATTTAACTATATAGACTACCTATATACTATTTACGGTGTACGCACGATTACACTTACTTATATATATATATATATATATACCATAAAATAAATAGTTTTATTAAAAATAATTACCTATTCTTTTAATAATAATTTTAAAAATGTACCTATGTAATAATTATTGCACGTGCCGAGTTTTGAATAAAGGGTTAACATATATTAATATCACATATATTGCATGTCATTGATTTAGGAAATTTGTGTTGAAAATGTCTTAGATAGAGTCAGTGTCCTAGAACTCATAAGTGAAAATGCATCATTATTTTAAGTTTCGGGTAATTTACTCATAATTTAATTTGAATGTGACCTGATATACATACAAACTATTGCAATCCAAACAGTTCCGGTGTAGGCAATTATCATATTATAAAATATTTGCACGACCGGTCTCAGGTGATATACCAAAATTAATAATAATATATTAGTTACTCAATAACCATGTCGTAATAAATGTGATTGCAAACTGGTCAAAAAACTATAAACATATATTATATATATCTAATATATATATATATATATAATATGCTAATATTGTATTATAATAATATATTAGATACCTACGAACAAAATGTCATTTAGATTATTTTATGTATACTTATTGGTCGATATTTGTATTTACTGTATCCTGTAATTTATATTTTATCAACTTACAGTCGATGTTAAAATGATAATATTTACTAATGACATTTTTATTGTTATTTTTTTAGGTTCCAATAGATCATGAAAGGGTGGAAATTGGTCGTGCTTTTTTGCACGGCCTTGTTATGTGAACCAGTACGGCCACAAGACAAATGGAGCCGACCCGAATCCGCAGAAAAACGTATAGACGATTGGGTACCTATTACGGCTAGTTGTCCATCATGCCAAAAAAATCTGGAGCCAAATGAGGCTAGTAGTGTCGATGAAATCGGAAGTTTATTAAACCCTCCAGCTGCTCCATCTGGTCGCGCATTTAATTTCAACGCCAAACAAAATAATTTCAATCGGGCTCCGACCGGTGAACCGTACGAAGCTACTACACCACCGGCATCATCAGCTCAATTCTTTAGTCAACAACAGGTTTCGAAAATACAACAACCTGTGCACTTCCCAGTACCATTTTTTGGTCAACAGAATCCATTCCAGACAAGATTCCAAGGGCTCCCTAGTTTCCAGCCACAATTTACGTTCATACCTCAACAACAAATACAGTCTGCACCAAAAGAAAACAAAGTGACGTTCCCTGAATCGCCGTTCATTCAGCAACAAAACAAAGGGTCTGTACAACTTGTTTATGTTCCCATTGAAGCACTACAAAGACAAAAACCTAGAATGCAAGCCGATAGACCTATCCCACAACAAACACAATTGCAGGACGTCAAGACACAATCACCATTTGAGACTGGCAAATTAAAGTTCCAAAGACCACCACAACCATTCGATTCATCTCGATTCCCTTCCAATCAACAATTTGAACCAGAATCTAATCGATTCGCACCACCACCGGCATCATTCGTACCAGATACAAGTCATTTCCCACCACCATCACAATTCTTCGAACAACCTAAACCTACTTTCCAAAATCAATTAAAAGAACAACGTCCCGAGTTTTTGCCTCAAAATGAACAACCGATTGCCCCACAATCGTATCAGTTTGTAGAAGATGCCAGAAATCCGCCTTCAAACTTTTTCCAATTCCATGAAAATAGGTTCCAGAAACCATCTTTCGAAAAAGAAAAACTAAAAGAATTAAAACCACAAGTTCAACAGAGTTTTGCACCAAATTTTGATGGTACTAGACAAGAATCTATACAAAGTTTTGTTTCAAACTTTGACGGAAGACAAGGACCACCACAAAGACAAGGACCCCCACAAAATTTCCAAGAAACAAGACCAAGACCAGAACAACCGCAACAAAATTTCCAGGAAACAAGGCCAAGACAAGAACAACGACCACCACAATTTATTCCCAAGTTTGAGGAACCAAAATTAGAACCTCAACCACAGTTTATTCCCAATTTCCAAGAAACAAGACCAAGACAAGAACCACCATCACCACCATCACCACCACAATTTGTTCCAAAGTTCGAGGAACCAAAATTAGAACCTCAACAACAGTTTATTCCCAATTTCCAAGAAACGAGACCAAGACAAGAACCAACGCCACCGCAATTTGTTCCCAAATTTGAAGAACCAAAATTAGAACCACAACAACAATTTACTCCCAATTTCCAAGAAACAAGGCCAAGACATGAACCTCCACCACCACAGTTTGTTCCCAAACTGGAAGAACCAAAATTAGAACCTCAACAACAGTTTATTCCCAATTTTCAAGAAATTCCACAACAAGAAGCAGCACAACAAACATTTCCTCCCAATTTCGAATCATTAAGACCGAAACCGGAAATTCCACAAAACTTCCTTCCCCAGTTTCAGGAAACAAGACCAAAACAAGAATCACAGGGATCATTTGAAAACAATTTTGAGGAAATAAAAACCATATCAAAGCCAACACCTCAACAAACCTCAACATCTCAACAAGCATTTAATCTACCGAGTTCTACAGAACAAATAATACAAACATCATCTACACCGTATCCACCGCCTCACCAACCCCCTCTTTCCGTTTATATGGAAAAACGTTTGGATAACAAAATAAATGAAGTACTTACAATATTAAAGGATGCTAAAACTATACCCGTGTTAGACACAATTGGTAATCGTGCACCAAAAGTGTTCGTCGGTCCTTCCGATCTCGATGCACCAAGAGGTTACATTAAATTTCAATTGCCGTATTTATCATCACTTGATATAACTAAAATCGATTCCATGGCCGATAGCTTACCATTTTTTGTTGCTCCCCTTAATTTCAAACCTCCACTTGGTTATTCAAAAATTCCATTCCCACCACCTCATATAGGATCAGTCGTCGTATCTTCTAAGTCACCTGCTGTTGTTTCTTCAACCGAATTCGTTCCATTCACACTCACATCTGAGTTACCAACTGAAGTTAACTCTTTACAACCATCTGTATCGAGTACTACACAACGAGGAACAGAAAGACCTCAATACATTACTGATGTTACACCCACTACTACAAAACGAAATCGATCAAGAAAACCATTACACAGGGGTTCATTAACTAGTTTTAGCACGAGCACTCCACTAAATGACATCACAGAACGGCAAAGAGAACAGTTTACAACGCCCGCAGAATTACAAAAGTTGTCAGAAAATTCACCTTCAATAAGTGAACAACAATTTGTAGAAAGTACGCCAACACCTAGTAGACAAAAATTTTCACGAAAACCAGTTGAACAACAAACCGTGTTGGAAACTACACAAACAACCAATAAACAACAACAACACTTTTTTGAGAGTACACCAACACCTATTAGACAGAAGTTTTCTCGAAAACCAGTCGAACAGCAAACTGAGTTGGAAACTACGCAAGCACCTATTCAGCAACAGCAATTTGATAACCCACCACAACAACAGTTCTTTGCAGATCAACAAGTTCCTCAAACACAGCAAAACTATTTAGATACTTTGCCACAACTTACACAATCACAGTTTTTCAATAATCAACAACAACAACCGAGTCAACAATCAATCTTTGAAAATCAACAACAACCGAGTCAACAAACATTCTTTGAAAACCAACAACAACCGAGTCAACAAACATTCTTCGAAAATCAACAACAATTTCTCGATAATTCTCCGCAAAACGTTCAAGACAAAATTTTGAACAATCCACAATCATTGACGGATATAAACAATCCAGAAACGAATCAACAACAGTTCATCTCTAGTTCAACTGAAAAACAAATATTCAAAAACTTTCAACAGGTACAACCACTTTCCCAGTATCAGGTAGGAAATAACTATTTGAATCAACAACAGCCGTCAACAGAACAAATTCAATCGGCATCCGATCCTCCGCAAACCGTATCTGATGAGCCTCAAACAGTAGCGACAATAGCACCAACAGATACGCCGAAACTAAGACAACGTTTATCATATTACGATAAATTATTGTTATCGTCCACTCAAACACCAGTAGAAATCACAAGTACACAGAACATTATAGAATCTAGTGAAAAGCCTAGAGAACGTCCGAAATTGAGGCCTAGGCAAAGATTGACTACAACCAAAAAACCGACAACAGAATCTCCCCCGACTTCGGAAGCAGCATCCGAACAAGTATCGGAAACGTCTACGCAGAGATACAATCCCTTGAAGAGACGTCGTCTGACCACCACCACCAGCACAACAACCGAACAAACGGAAACGACGAGAAACCCGTTGAGGTCTAGGACGACACAAGCTAGTCGATCGGAGTTTGTGCGATCGAGATCCCGAAGACCTACGACGACCACGACGTCGACGACTACGCCGGAAGCCGCGCCCGTTCCACACTACGAAGACGCTGCCAACGACGTACAAACACCACCGGGTAGCGGTCAAGACGAACAGCGGAAAATAGAAGAGGCCGCCTCGTTCTGGAACGAGCCCGTCACCGTTCAGCAGAGTCACGGTTACGAGTTGGACACGAGGTACACGCAATCTCCGTCCACCTCTTTGGACTTCAAATACAGCAGCGCGGAACCGCCGGCGCAGGAAGAGGACGTCTCGAAGGAAAAGTACGGCAACGAGAAAAAAGCGCATGACCCGAGCGGTGAGAAGAAGGCGCGGAGGGGTCACTGGGTCAGGGTGAGAGTGAAGAAACCGCAGGACAGTTTGGACACGGCCGAGTCGCAGAACTCGCTGGGCCCGCTCTCGGCGAACGCCATCCAGGATTCGGTCACCAAGGCGACGACCGAGTTGGGCGGTTCGCCGTCCGCTGCGACGGAATCCGTGACGACCACGACCGAGTCGACAACGCCGACGTCGACCACCAGTAGCACGACGACCACCAGCAGCACAACGACCACACCAACGACTACCACTACCGCCAGCCCGCCAGTGATGACCACCTTATTGGCGGATTACACGGAATACGTTACCGAAGAACACCCGGCCGAGACCACTGTGGTCCCGCCGTCGTTATTGTCGTCACCACCGTCGACCGCGGTCAAGTATCCTGACGACGAACAGGACGAGGCGTTCCAACGGAATTTGGCTGACATGTTAGCAAAATTTATTAGCGGTGGCAACAACGATTCACAACAACAGGAGCAACAGCAGCAGGAGCAGCAGCAGCAGCAGCAGCAGCAGCAGCAGGAGACCACTGCGACCGAGGCCGAAGAGACGACTGCGGAACCGCAATACGTGGGATCCGACGACGCCGAGCTGACCGTCACGTCGGCAGCGATCACGGAACTGCCATCTGCACCGGTCACGTCCACCACGACCAAAGTATCAATGGAGACTGAAATTTGTTATAGGGGAAGGTGTGTGAAAAGCAAAAAAAACAAACAGATCACTGATCAGGTGCCCGAGCCATGAATGTAATATTACTATAAGTTAATATTACATACAATATACGTTATATTTTAAGGTTAACAAAACAACGTGAGATGCCTAGGCATATTTATATATTATAGGTAAAACTGAACGTTTAATATACATATATATATATATATAAGGTTGAAATACAGGGGCGGATCTGAAACTCATTTAACGGTGAGCGAATTGGGATACTAAATTAATACTCTTCAAATAATGATAAAAAAAACTCCAAGGCAGGGGCGATCACCACATCAACTCCCCCCCCCCCATTCAAATGCACTCCTGATGAAATATATATATATTATTGTTTAAGCGTTCATATTTTGCCCAAAGGTAAATTGCTGCGACAAATGGCATACCAATCTTTGCCAACATCTCGAAAAAAAAACATAAATATTTTGTACATATATTTACATTTAAATATATTTTAGTCAAATTGAAATAATTTATTATAGTTACGTGTACACACGTCCAACAACTTATTTATACATGACATATTCTATATATACATTATAATCTTCGATGTATTTTTTTATTTTTATTTTTTTTTTTTTTTTATACGTGTAAACTCGTTTTTATATATTATATATATATATACAACTGTAACGTTTATTTATAATGCATTTGTATTTTGTATATAAACATTTTTTTTTTTTTTTTACTTGATAAATATTTATTTACAGTAGGTCAACTGCATTCACAATTTGCTGTAATGCCTAAAAAAAAACCACTTCCATCATCGTGTATTCGAAATTAAATTTTTGACAGTTTGTAAGTGTATTGTGTATGATATTTATTTTTTGACTACTCGTAAATGTAAAAAAATAATCATTTTTACCGCAAATCGTATAAAAAATATAGTTAAGTTATATACAATTTATGTTAATTTTATTATTATTGTAATTATTGTGTACAACTTGCATTAAATTAAATTAATTTTCTATATTATATAAAATGTTAATATTATTTTTATACGTACCTACATATAATATGATATAGTTACATTATCCATTTTTTATTCTACAGTCTAATATTATAAAACAGGATTATTCAAATATTGTTGATATTTTAATATAACAATCAAATTGTTTGGATTAAACTTAAAATAAATAGTTATAATCCGAATGATTTCAAAAATATAAACACAGTTTCGACCGAGGCGGACCGATAAGAAAGTATTAGGATATGACACCTCCCCCTCCACACCACAATCACTAGATAAGTTGTCAAATTTGACAATTTTTAATTAACAGATGAGCAAAAAAAAAGAGGTCATACATCAATAGCCGTTGTTTATGTCAAAACACAATATTTTTTTATCGCAATGATGATTATATTTTTAATTTCTCAGGAAACATAATTTTTGGGTGGGACTGGACTAGGACATCTGGAGTAAAGAGCTTTACTGTTATAAATTCGTTTCAAATTGTACTTTCCAGGAGTCATTTTTTGATTTTCTCAGCATTTTTTTAATCATAAAGAATGTGTACCTCATATAACAAGAAATGTTTATAAATTTACAGTTTTTTTTTAAATGACAAATAAAGCTGTAAATGGTTACAATATACTCGTATTATGGTGACGTACAATTTTAAATACATTTTTTTTGGACAGCGATAGGCATGATTCATCATTTTTTTCAAATTTAATGTATCCACTCTCAGTGTCATATCCAATGAATGAAGTACTTCCGCCCCCTATTTGATGTCTTATTTTTATTTTTAATTGAATCAAAAAATTGACGACCGCTATGGCCGAGAGACCGATAATTTCCAATTAAACAATAAAAGAGGTTCACAATATTTTTATCAGTGAATATCACTTGGCAATATTATTATAATCTAATTATAGGCGTACCACGTATAACCTAAATTAAGGGCTTTTAAAAAAATATTTAACATATACGAATAACGAATATTTTTATTATTCAATCAATGAATTAAAATGATACAAATTGTACCTGTATGATTAAAATAAAAAGTAACGTTAAATTGAGGTCCCTATGCAAAAAAAAATTATTTTTTCTACTTTACACTGTCTCATACCACTCAAATTACCATTATATACCACCGTCTGGAATTTTGGAAATCCCTGCAATATAATATTCATGGTACCATCTGAAGGTTACATTCTTGACGAGCAAAATGTACAGTAGATATGTAATCGTAGAGACACCACCGGCGTCAAACACCGCAGGTAGGACACCGCTATTCTTTACAATCGACTACAACGACACCTATCGTGTAACAAACCCGTGTTTCTACAGTAAAGCCGGTTGTTTTAATAGGGGGATGATTTTTTTTACCATCACAGTTTGGTGAAACACGATTGAACATAAAACATTAAAATGACCTTTTTTATAACACGATTGAGAATAATTTCCTTCGTAACAATGGTCTAAGTAGTACAAAAGAAAACCAACACGATAAACCATAAAAAAAAATACTGCCATGTTGCCGTTCTTTGTTTTTTTATTTATATTTATTTATTTTCGTGGCACTTCACAAAAACCGAAGGATATTTTCAAATTACACTGTCCAAGTTGCTTAGTACAGTTCACAGGTGCGACCGAAAGAATAGTATACTTAAAAATTAATTATTCAGATGTGGCAACGTCGCTGATACTATTTTTAATATATATTTATTATATAGTATTTAATATTGTATACTATTTTTGGACATAATATATTTTTGCCATTAATTTTCTTGTTAAATAATTCAGTCATTAAATATCAATTCATAAAATAATTTATGTTAGGAATTTAGGATGTATTTATCATATAAAATTACATAGAAAATAAAAACCATCAAAATCAAAGTATAAAAAGTAGATTTTTGGCCACTAAAACAACTACTCTGATCCACTGTGAGCCGGTGTAAATAATCCCTGCAGTGTTGATTAGTATTCGTTTTTCTACTCCCTGACCTGAAAAGCAGGATTGGTCTCACGTACAACTCAAGCGTCTCTGTTCTACCGAATATGTGTTATTAACGATATTTTATAGAGAGTATACAACTATAGATAAATATATTTGAATATATTAATTTTTTTATTACCTACTATATTAAACTTTCTGGAATCAAGTAAGATTTTAATATCGAATGACACACGATTGCATCTTTTTTTTTTTATACAATTTTCACTGGACGACACTTGAACCCACGACTTTAAATGCTTCGCCCACTAGTTGAAGTAATGTAATAATCAGTGTAGCGAAAGTAAATTGGTACTCTGAACCACGTCCGGGTTACCATGCTCTGCTACATTTCAACGGTATTACGATAAATAAAATAAACACATCATTGTAAATTTTAAAACCACTAGCTTGCTCGCTCTTCTGTGAATCTAATAAAGTAATCAGATGTCTAGTTGCAACCGAATTTGCAAAATGAGAAATAACATGTCATTAGATAAACGATGTACATTAAAACGAATTTTGTTTATAAATAATACCTTTAGTTATACAATAATAATTAATAAGTATGCTTTATTAAATGTTATTAATATCTACAACAATTGGACAGAACACAGTAATGTGCATTTATAGCGTATTTTTTTTTTTTCGATTCGGGGCACAATTGTAGAGTATCGTTTTAACTGCGAAGATTCTGTGGTCAATATAAATAATTCATGATCGTGAACTGTCAAGTTCAACGTATTTGATTTCCTTCATCACGACAGCCTTGAATAATGGTAGTACCTACGGCGAAAGTGCAATATAACTATATTTACATGTATGTGTATGTTCACCGCGAGATATCACAATGCGTTTGTCTTAATGCTGATGGTAATTTCAAATAATATTATGTGTTTATTCTTACACTTTCACAATGTAAGGAATTATATTTACAATTGGTAAGTACCTACAGTACGCTACACAATAAAAGTCAAATATTTAATAACAGATATTGGGATCTGGTACCATGTCCATAATACCTATAATAATGCAACATAATATTACAACATATAATAGAAATGGGCGGTGTTAATTTTTTATATATTAATTAATTTTTTAATTTTTATTTTAATTTTAGGATTCAAAACCACAAAATCATATTTATATTTTGTCTTTGTATGCCAAATTTCGTTAAATAGTAAAAAAACCCATTTCGTTGAAAAAAAAACATAAACTGCCATTAATATTTTAGATTCTGAGCGTAGCGATGGAGCTAGTGGTTTTACAATGATGTTTATTTTTTTTTTTATTTTTTTTTTTTTTCTCTGTTAACAAATTTACTACCAGAAGGAGTGCTCCGATCTTTACACTCATACCCTGTTTCCGGTAGCAAATTGCGTCTAGTTGGTACTTTTGAGAGGTCATTTTTCGATTTTC
>JAIPRL010001249.1:6297-89929 GCA_025469235.1 Pemphigus obesinymphae
AAGGAAAAAAGTCATCAATTTTTTGGAGTTGCGCTCCCATTCCTTAAAAATCTAGTTAATAAGAAAAAAAAGAAAGTCGTCAACTTACTTTTACAAGATTTTTCCCGTCGAATTTTTGACCCCCCCACCCATCTTATAAATTTAAGGATAGATATTACTGAATTTCGATTTTTGCACCCCTTTTTCTGTTGTGCCCTTGGCCTGGGCCAGTTTCGCCAAGCCCTTACTACGGCTTTTGGTATCATCGTCCTTATTTGTCCATCCTATGGACTTCCATAGTATCAAATTCAATTTTAAGTAAATATTTAGTTTATTTATTATATGGTTATTGATTGTATACTCGTAAGGTGTTTCATAAAGTGCGCAGGTTTTAAAAATGCAATAAGTCAATCAAAGTCAACATTTTCATTTTGTTTCCTATATACATTCCGATTTAATAGTGAAAAACGAAATAATACCTATCTATACCTATACCTATCTCGCGTGTGTCTACCTCAACTCGTTACTCGGTCGGTGAAGTTTACGATGACTCGTCGTCCTCATTGATTTCACCCATAACCCGTTGGATTGTTTACTTTAAGGAGTTGTTTGAGGTTTATTTACGTAAACTTGTGACTCTACATAACCCCATGAAAATAAGTCACAAGGTGTGAGCTTACTAAAGCTCACGGAGTCCCTTCCTGACCTCACCAAGAAGTGAGATCACACGTCCGGGGAATTTTTCGCATAGTAAGGTTATTGTATCGCTGGATGTTACATCTTGCAACACCTTTTTATGAGACTAAATGAAGTCACAATTTTATAAAGATTGACAGGTTTATAAATCTAAAACAAATGGAGAAATTTGCAGGTCTATGGCCTATAGGCGAAATTGACAGAGACGTCTGTAAAAGCAGGGCCGTCGTGAACTTCACCGACCGACTAAATGCCTGCCTAGAAAGTAGAAGTGGGCATATGCAAGGTAATGTTTTTACTTTAAACCAGAGAGTTATATTATAGAAGGAAGTAAAATTAAAATTTTGATTTGTATACAACGTTGGTTGATTTATCGCATTTTTAAAACTTGCACACTTTATGAAACAGCCTATACTACAAATATTATGTGCAAATACACTGTCCCGACGCTGAAAGCGTTGTACTGAATATTATATAAAATATAAAACATCATTATCTATATAATTTCTAAAATAAAAATTCTAGATAACTTTATACTCAGGTTCTCGTATACAGATTTATTATTATGATATAAGATAAATATCATATGGAAATATCTTTGTAGAGTATTAGAGTGTAAAATCCATATAACTGATCAAAATTGTGTTGGACGTTAGTTTATTTACATACTTATTAGGGCTTTAAAAAGAATGAAAAAGAAAAATATTATCAGCAAACAACTTATGGAAAACAAAAACTTGTAACAAAAAAATATTGAATGTTTTCATAGTTTTATGTATAAGTGTTAGTAACACAGTAACAGATCGAGGTATATTTTTATTTAAACCGTTCTAGTGAACCTACCTAATATTTATAGATACGATCAAATAAACTTTAAAGTAATTATATTAGGTATTCTAAATTTTGCCTTTTCACATTTTGCTTTGGGATTTAAATATTAATTTAAAAAATTTATTTATTCCAGTCCAAACTAAAATATTACTTAGTACCTATTTAAAATACTAAAATGTATATTAAATTTTTGATTTTTCCAAATTTCTCAATATCTTCCTGCACTAGTGCTGACCCTTTAAAAACTTCTCATTATTTATGTTTATTTGTTATTGTTGTTAGTAGGTATATAATATACTAGAATTTCAAAATAAACGCCGTCCTATAAACAAATTAAATTCTCGATACGTAACTTGAGTACCTACCACGATATGAGTCC
Organism: Pemphigus obesinymphae; assembly: GCA_025469235.1. Taxonomy (NCBI): domain Eukaryota; kingdom Metazoa; phylum Arthropoda; class Insecta; order Hemiptera; family Aphididae; genus Pemphigus; species Pemphigus obesinymphae. The sequence goes on from JAIPRL010001249.1 coordinate 8,183, forward strand.
ACGTAAATACCTGGACTGTAAAAGCCTGGACATTACAAATCCGGATTTTACAATATTTTAAAAACGGTTTTTATCAGATTATATGATAGTTCTTAGAGGAAAATTTTAAATTTCAAAATTTCATACTAAAAGATGGAAAAAATATAAACAATAAATATAATACATATTATATATTTATTTAATTTTTCTAAAAAACGAATCTAGAGGTCCTGTTATTTATTTACGTTTCATTTTATATCAATAAATTTGCTTATTTTGCAATATAAATGAAATGTGAGTGATACTTATAGTAAATATCAAAAATAAATAAATTTACTATGCTAATACCACAGAGGCGCAGAATATCAATCAATTAAATTCAGCGGACCGGGAGACCGGGAGACGGGAAGCACAGAATATTATTTTAGTTCGAGGTCGGTGCGAGTATACGAAGATAAGAAAAGATAAGAACTTTGAAGAGAAAATACGACGGCGGCGGCTCAGCAAAAACCGACCACAACCCGCGCGCTCCTAATTTTGTGTTTTCGTCTGTTCGGATCGGGAAAACGGGACGTAAAAAACGGTCGTAGAATAAACGGACAATACGGACGGACACGGTTGGGGGGAGGGAAATATTCATTGACATTTATTATATTTGTAGATTAAGAATTATATTACCGTCTATATCTAACAAATGGCATTGATGAATTTTTCCAAATTTTTGGTGACATTTTGTAAATGCAGTACGTAATACAAAGAAGCACTGCTCAATGAGGGGGCAATCGCCCTATCGTCGTCCCCCTCAAATCCACCACTGCACTAAATGCATATTAAAAATAATGCAGACATAATATGTATATTCAATATTGAATTTATTATATTGATTTCGTGGAATTATATATCTACGTAGGTACCTATTCAGTATATACATAAACTACAAATATTACAATATTTTATAACATTATGAAATATAAAAATGTTGCAAATTTTATAGAACAAGTAGAATAAATAAAACAATAAATTCTGACCAATTAATTATTATTAGTAGGTATTTAAATAAAATGACTCACCCATCATTTTGAAAGCTCTTCGCAAAATATACAACTCACAGGTATGAAAACTTGTTTACAACTGTGAATTCAACTACTATGAATGTAGGTATGTATTTGTTAATTTGGTTATTTGTTATAATTATACACAAGTTGCAAAGTTGCAAAAATAATGACACAGAATGAGATACTGTGACAAATACACGTCATATATACCTGTAATCTCAAGTGTTTATAATATAATGCTAATTAGATTAGATACGTCGTATAGTGACTTACAGCACAAATATATATTTACAATATCTTAACAAATAACTACGGTTATTTTTTTATTTACACTTATACTGTTATGTAGTTACCTATATTACATTTAACTATATAGATATGTGTACCTATATAACCTAGTAGGTAGGTACCTACCTAACTCAAAATACAAATTATTAGAAAGTATAAATAATATTAGATAGGTAATAAGAATTTTCAAATTTTATATTAAATGTTATTTAGTATTTATTAATGTTATTAAAAATTATTAAACAATTAAAAATAAATTGCAGTAATCCATCTTAATTCATCTTTAAAAAATCGTTTTGCTTTTGCATCACTAAAATTTCTATCGCTATATTATATATTTTATATTACGCTATATATGTATTATAGGTACCTAATATGTTCATTATTTAGAATAAATTTGGACTGTTATCAAATATAGCTTTTAGGTAAATAGGTAAAACATTATTTGTGTTTTTTCCCCCAATTTTTTCAAATAGTTTACTCATTACACATATTTGAAATATTGTAAATTAAAAATTAATCACATCACCTTTTTAACTTGATAATATTTCAATTTACTGTAATATTCAAGAAAATATGACAAAACTGTATTAATTCTATGCAAAACGTATATTTCCTATAATATATTTTATTTTATTAAATAATTTTTAAATATTTGATTATATTATAGTCACTGGTCGAATTTGACAATAGATATAATATCTATATATTTCGGATAGGAATTTATAGTGAACTATAATTGTTTAAAACTTTGGAAATATTGATACTAAATTTGAAAGTACCTATATATACAATATACATACTTATACTTATATATAATCATATTATCATAATATACGATCATAAAATTAAGTCGAGTATCATAAACAACTAATTTCATAATATCAATGCATATTGTATTAAATACCTAATTCGTGTCGTATTATAATTATTTTATGAGTATGTATGTAGGTATATAAGTATAATTGGTAATGACTAATAATAATGAGTTGTTATCAGTATGGTGTATATGTAAAAAAATTGTGGAGTATATACCATTCTAAAAATAATTAGGCCACAAAATATTTTTTCTCGCTTCACCCGAAAATCATTCAGCCTATGTTTCAAACTTTCAACTTTCAACTTTCAATTTTTTTTACTACATTTTCACATTCTAAGTGTAACAAAGAAGCTATTAATTTTACAATTGTGTTTTTTTTTCTGTGAGCATCTTTTAGGTAGAAGGAATCGTGTAAGCATTTTGGGGCAAAGAGTTTATTTGATGGAGTTTCCATTCTAGTCGGTACTTTAAAGTTTAAATAGGTAATTTTCCGGTAGTTATTTTAAACGTAAAGGAAATTTACCGAAAATGTTTATAAATTGGAAAGTTATTATAATGCCACTAACTTGAAATTTACAATAATTATTTACTATAGTATTATATAGCACTATACGCATGGTTAAAATATCAAAATTTTACTTTTTGACCATTTTTCAGTAATATTTATATCATTTTCGAGCATAATTTTTATGCATGTAAGTATAAACTTTATGGATATGAGTCATAATAATAATAATATTATTAATTATTGTGTGTAATAGTTTTTTGTATAATAAGCAATTATTTAATTAGGTATCTACACATTATAATAAATAATATATATATACGTAATATAAATATTATTAAAAAGTATAAAAAAAAACTTTTACATAAATCGTAATATTGAAACTCTCAAAAGTAAAAAAAGAAAAGAGAGTATATGGTATGTAACGGCCGTATAAACCGTATCACGTAATTTTTTTTTGTAGATATAAGCAATACACGTATATAAAAACAGCAGAGTTGAGTAGGTATAAACTTATATAAATGGATAAACTATATATACGTGTAATTATAACGAAGTCTGATGTATTAAATATATTAAATATTATATCGTTGCACTTTTACTGTTTCTTACATTTTTTTAAGGAATTTACCTATAAAAATTGCCGCATTCTTAGTAAGTGAATTAATTAGATTTCAAGTACAAAGTTTTTAGAAATTCTACATATTATACGTATATATATATATATATAATATACACCAAGTGATATTTTTAACAGAATACACTCACGATTTCAACCAAATTTTGTGCTTAGGACTTTTTTTGAGTTAATTAAAAATATTTATAATACCTATAAACGCATTAAAAAAAATCAATTTTATCTCGATAGTTTTTATTTTCTCTAATAGCAATAATAGTCCGACAGTTTACAAGTAAAATAAGAACTCAATTGAATTGTAATATATTTTTTATATACCTATATCTACCTATTTATAATCTTTTGAGTAGGTATCTGCAGTCTTATTATTCAAATATAATATATAATATATACAATATAGTGTTTTCTGGATGGTGGTCGAGGTCGAATTAAATTAGCAACAATCAATATTTATTATTTACACGAACAATTAAATAATTATTTAAAGATAGCTGCAGCTATAGTTGTACAATGTACATGTGTACCTACTATATTATGCATTATACCTGTATATGTTCTGCGTGGTATACCTACCTAACTAGTAACTATATTAATATTTAAATGTCTATGAGCTATTTTAACAATTTATTTAATACAAGTATACATTGTTATTAAAGTGTTGGTACATTATTATATAAGTCATAAATTGCATTATATACCTATAGTAGGTAATGTAAAAATGTAATAATTGACCTACATGTCCTACATACATAATATAATTATATACACTTACAACCAAAATGTATAGGTAGGTAACATAATAAACAAGTACATTTTTATAAATTTCAGAAAAATCACATATTTATTAATTTTCGTTTTAAATTAAAATTAAATAATTATCTACCTACTCTATAATAATTTATGGTGCATCTAATATAATATTTTTACTCCAAATCGACCCACTGGGCAGTTATATGTATATGTAGATATATATATATATTAAAAATCAAATATATTATACTTTATTTAGTATTTACTAGGTACCTACCACGATTTAAGATATAGAGGTTATTCAACGAGGATTTATTTTTGATTATGATTAATGTATGTGAAAAATACACCTAGCGCCCAAGCGGTCATTAATGTAGTTAAATATTTCGTTTCATGACAACATTTTTTTATCTATAGTATAGTAATTGCACATTAGATAGTAGATACCTACCATGATTTGAGATAAAAAAATTATGTAGACACAATATTTTATCATTATTTAACGAGAAGCCTATAATCTATATACTCGTAATTCGTGTTATAATATTTAAATTTTAACCAATGGTAGTATGGTTGTTATACAGAATAAATCATGTATTATAAAAAAATAGTTTGTTACAAAATACAACCCTCATCACAAATACCGGAAATATCAACTGGGAAAATTAATGGTATTATGGCTCCTTCTTTTAACCTCGGTTTTTTCAAACAAATCTAAAATTAAAAATAAATATTCCTAAAGAGTTTTAGTAGGTACTTATTTACTTGATTTAATAAAGTATTTTTATATTTTGAAAGTTATCAAAGTTAAAATAGATTTATATATAGTTTATTAATAATAGTTTTTATTATTGAATGAAAGTCAAAAAGAGCACACAGTAGACAAGTCATTTCATTCTAACTCTAATGAATTCCTTACTGAATATTGACTACAACCTTCACCAGATGTCCAAGTTGAAGTTATATCACTTGGATTAAAATGATTGACACAAACTCTGGAAAGCCTATTTAACTCAATGGCAATATTTTTTTCCCAGTCGTTAAGCATATTTTGTGGGACACTAAATTTAGTGGCTGAGCTTTGTCGACAATACGGGAAGAAACACTTAGGTATTGAACACCATAATTTACTTTATAGTAAAATAATTAATAGGAACTTCATTATAGTTTATGAGAAATATCAATTTGGAAATATTTTTAATTTTACAAGAAATATAAACTGATCACAGAACACAATTATCATACTTGAAAATACAAGTAAATTTCGCTTATATATTTGAATAATTAATATAATATTATAATAATATGTATTGATATTTGGCGCCAAAATATTCGTGGATATAGTTAAGACTGTACTCTGCTAGTAGCTCTGTTTGTATTTCTCAGTGTGTCGGTCAACTGTTTTTCATCGAGTTATTTTATGTAATACTATCAACTGTCCAATTATTTTGTATACGACGTTGAATAACCTCTATATCTTAAATCTTGGTACCTTAGTACCTACCTATTTTAATATGGATATATTAAATGCCCATATCTTATAAGTATACATTTTCATCTAACTTGACTTAGTAGGTAGGTAAAACAAGTGTCTTACAGGCTACAGCTTACTATTTATATACATATATATATATATATAATATATTGGCTTTACAATAATGTATTTATTTATGTACTTGCATATTAGTACCAATACACGTTTTAAAAAACTAGGTATAAGAAGGCGAGTGAAGAAAGAGGGTAAATAACAGCTTTCTAATGGGTAATTTTACTTGTCGGTAACTTGAAATAAGATGTAATTTTGGATTTTTCCCGTTTTTAAAGGAAGAATACACACATACCTATTATAAAAAAAAAAAAAAACACAAAAAATTGTATGAATACAAAAATAAGTGTGATTTTTATTATTTTGTTAGAAATTGGAAAATATTAATAGCAGTTACTTAAAATTTTCACTCACTAGTTAATTTTTTTAGTCTTTAATTTAAGATTATATTGAGTTAATATAGTCTTTATAATATTATTGACGTAAAACTTTTCAAAAACATATGGGTTATTTCGAAATATATTTTTCAAAAGATTTTAATGTAACAAAATTGATAATTTTAGTTATTAAAATAAATAAAATCTAAAAATGCATTTCCAATTTGGTTGCATGTCACTCTAATTTTTTACCTTGTACAATATTATTTTCGTGGTTTTAGATTCTAAACGTATTGACTTGACAATATTATCGGATTTTATTTATTTATTTTATGTATATATGTTCGCATACATTTTTTTTGATAGAAGAAGTCTACTGTCCAGTAGGAGTTTTCTGATAGAAAATGTATTTTAGTTTGTACTTCCTTGAAAGAGGTACATAAGGTACATTTTCGATTTACACATTCGTTTTTAACCTAATGAAAAACCACCTATAGGTATCAAAAATAACCCAAACTATTGTTATAATTCGAAAAATAATATTTATACCGAACTTAGTTGAAAATAATTTTTTGAATACAATGAATTAGGTACTAAAACTATTATCAATTTAAAATAATAAACTACACCATATTATGTATTGGTATAAAATTGATCATTCAAATTTGAAAGAATATTTAAATATAAGCAAAGGTTGGCCAGTTAAAGGAAAACATTGAAAAAATATTAACTTAATTCAGTTAAAAAAAAGTTAATTCATTTTTATTTTTCATTTAACATTTAGGACTCAAATCTCAAGACATTTTTTAAAATTATTTGACAATAAGCTTCTATTTAGTTCTTTCTTCAATATTACCTTAGTATTGAAATATAAAACCCAATTTCTACAAAATAATTTGTCTTATTTCAACAAATTATTTTATAGAAATTTGGTATTTATATTTCATTTAAATAATTCTACAATAGTTATTAAATTCCACCAAAAATATTAGATACTTATTTGGTTACCAATTTTTCCCAATATTTAACTACAATAGTCCAAAATAATATAGGTGTACTTATATAAATGATATAACCCACAGCCATATATATATATTATAGCCATTATAAAATTCAAAATAATTGAAAATCAAAAGAACAATAGAATAACAAACATGATATAGTTATCCTGAAATCGAAATTAATCAACAATATTGAACGATATAGACTACCTATTGTAAATTGACGGAAGGAATTATTGTAAAAATATACAAAATCTGGTCTTTATAGTAAATTACTGAATTATTATAAAAATATGAGAATATATTGCAGTTCACATGTATACTATAATATTGTATATTTGTACGAATATTACAATTTAAAATACGGACTAGCAATAATTTTGTCTTTTACGTGTTAACTTAATTGAATGATTTTATAAACATTAACAATTAAAATTCAAGTTAATCCAGTGATAATATTTTAAACCACCTAGTTAAGTTAATTAGTTAATGAACATTAATTAATTAACTAGTTGAGTTAAAAAGTTAAATAAAAATTAACTTTAAGTTGTTAACTATACCTAGGTAGTTAATATCCATCACTTTTGAGTATAGGTATGAGTATAATAAAACATTTTACTACTCTGCCAAAAATGCCTATGTGCACGTCTATGTCTATAAAGGTACCTGCAGTGTATATCTATAGGAATTTATTATAATTATTATCAAACGTTTCAGTGACGACTGAAATAACATATCTATAAAGTATAAACTATAGTGTATCTAAATTGTTTTTGTATAAATCACTACCTAACCAACCATACAATATAAATGACTCACGCTTTTTCAAGTGACCTTCAATGATAAATATCTATACGATTTTTCATGAAAATAAAAGTGAGTTACTTACTCCGAATCACAATAAACAATAGTATATGAGCAGTGCTGTTGTAGTATACCTAACATTTTTGTTACTATATAGTTACATTGTTTTAAATATCATTAATTTGTATTTTAGGTTTCATATTGCGATAGCCGATAGCCCTTAATATATAAGATGGATTAGAGAAAGCATGATTTTTTAAACTTTATTTCCAAAATCGTTAAAAATGGGATAACTTCAATAACATACACCTAATGAGCTGAATTGATAATTAATAAAACCAATCCTAACATTCAGCAGTTGCGGTATGGTATATAGTACTATACCTTATTGATTGTGATACCACAATAACTATTAACTATAGCATGATAAATTAAATGTTTAAAATGTTCCTAAAATTGAAAGAAAATTCAGTATAATCTTTACACTGTAAATTAACAAACAGTTCGTTTAAGTTGATGATTTATGTATCATACCAAACAGTAAATGGGAAAATAAATAATTTAGAAAATTTTTTTGGACGGTCGTCTCCAATCTGTAAGTATCATATACTCTACGAGTCAAGAATTTCTTGTGAAGGAACAAGAAAAAATATTACGAAAATGTTTGACATGCATTTATTTATTCATCGATGTTTTTAATTGGGAAAATAATAAAGGTTAAATAATTATCCCACGTTATATTATAAAACAAATGAGAAAAATTAAAAAAAAAAACATTGCAATTTTTTCAGGAGAAGAAGTTGTTTCAATTAATTGAAGTTCGGAAAGTAGGTACAGCACAATAAAAAATACGTCTATCTGACATCCCGTATGTTTTGAAATTCAACTCCATATAATATGAACTTAGAAGTGTAATCAGTTTTCGTCCTGGACAATCCAAATTAAGAAATAATCCATATGTGTGACTAGACTTCGTCCACAATGAATTCACAGCAACATATTTAATGATCGTTGCCAAAAATTATTCAAAATATGCTTATTTTTTTAACTTCCTTAATTTTTAAGCCAGTGATAAAGATAACAAAAATATTGGGATGGAGCAATTAAAACAAATGGTTTTAAATGTTGCATATCAATTATGTACCGTAGACTTGATGTTATTTTAGTTATAGGTAAGTATACCTAATTATTTTTTGAAGAAATTTCGTACTTATATTAACCACATATCTACCCAAAATGTATCCATTAAAAACTATTGATTAAAATACATTTAACTATAAACTATCAGTTGAAATCTAATGTAAATTAAAATGTAATCTTATATAGGTACCTACTCTTAAGCGTCGGTGTACCATCTTCTAAAAATGTTTTATCGGGTTTTAGTCATAATTAAGAAACCTAATTTTTACACAATATTGTAGACAATTTGATCTATCCTATACCATCAACCTGTTAAAAATAATATAAAATTAAAAAAAAAACATTGTTTAGTAGATTTTTACAAATAGCATAAAATCAGTTATATTGGTAATTTTGAAAAAAGGACAACGATACAATATAGATAATTTTATTTAATAAATTATATATAAAAAAATGGTTTCTTAACTACAACTACAGCCTGAGAAAACATTTTTCTTGTAAAACGGGTTTGTTAACAAAAATCGTTATTATTCAACAATAAAAAATGGTAAGTACCGACACAAAACTATTTTAAAATTACTTTTAATATGTACTTCAATATTTTTAAATTATTAGATTGTATTTTTACTAAAAATTGTCTATATAACTCCTTAAAAATCACATGTATGGGTCCTTTTAAGTAATAATTATATTTAGAGTTAAAATTATATTTCGAGTCCAATAATAGATAATTACAATTAGTATTCTACCAACATTCAGTTGTTTTATAGCTCACAGGTTTTTATTTATTTATTAATTTTGGTAAGCGCCGTAACAGGCATTGATTTAAATACAGTAATTACTAATTACATGTGTATAGATACTTAAAACTAAAACTAAAAACTAAATATAATAATTATAAGTGAGTGTGTATACTTAAAACTAGATACAAAAAATAATATAATGAACACTGAACAGTTAGATATAACATTAAATATAAAAAGATGACCAGGACTAAGCTGCGTTTAAACAATGTAACATTCTATGTAATAGGTGATTGTACCCATAAGAAGTATGATTGTAAGGTACCTACCTAACTGAAAAAAGGAATAATTTCTTGTAGAGTGGGAGGAAATACGGAAACAGATAGAAGAGAGTACCCACCTAAATCAGGAGTATTAAGAGAGCCATAAAGAAGAGAGTTTTTATGAAATGAAAGTCAGCATAAATACAACGGGAGGTTAAAGTAGAAATTACAAGGATGAAAGGAAATAAGAGAGTAGCTTAGGATGTTTGATTTTTAATATGAAGGCAACAAAAGATAGAAATATGTTTTGAACTTGCTCTATATGTAATTGATCGCGCATCAAGTATGAATGCCAAATTACTACCCTATATTCCAAAATGAAACGAACTAAGGAGAAATAAAGGATACGAAGACAGGAGCCAGAATTGGTTGTATTACGTTTGATGAATCCTAGGACTTTTAGGGCTCTGCCAACCGTGATATTAATATGGTGATTAAAAGAGAGAGTAGGCGTAAGGTATAGATATTAATATAATATATAGATACCTACGACCAATAAGAGAACCATTGAGATAATAGAAATGAATGAAGGATGAACGACTTCTACTACAGAAGGTGTCAAGGTCAGACTGGAGAAGAGACAGCCAGAGAGAGAATTTTTTTTTGGGTAAAATTTTATGTCGTCGGCGTATAAAAGGAATTTAGAAGAAGAGAGACAATCATTTAAAGAGTTCATAAATAAGATAAAAATAATGAAATAGTGTATTAAAAAAAGAAAATTTATTAAAATATTAGGCTGAGAAATACTATCCTGATAAAATTTGACACTGGAAAACGGGCGTATATAACGATTGGATCGAGTCCTCTGGTTAAAAATTGTTTCCGGAAAGAAAAAGAAAATATTATAATAAAAATAAACATCATGATAAAACCACTAGTTCCCCTCGCTCCACTCATCAGAATCTAAAAAAACTACCCTTTACTAAATTTAATAAAACATAATATTTTAAGTTTATCCACCTTATTATGTAAGTAAGTATATATGACCTAAATAACATCACCTCTCTGAAATAAACTCGCTAAAAATTAAATTAAAAAAATTCTAAAAATTGTATACACTACATATTTTGTTTATAGTTGCATTGATGAAAAACAGATTTAACACTACAATTATTCTCTAAATTCTGTAAAATTTCATCAATATTATGACAAATTTATTTATGATGTTCGAACACATTATTATATCTATAAAAAAAAACGAAATTAAACTAGTAATTGACGAAATCGTTTTTAGAATAGAAAAGTAATTTCTACATATTTTGAATGAGTTAAAACTTAACTATTTAGTTGGTAGAAGTAGGTATAGGTATTATAATATACCTATTTATTATTATTATATTTTTTTTGTGTATCACCGGCGCTTTTTAAAAATGATAGTGGTGGCAGCACATTCTGCAGCCTATCTGTTGCCACCGTAGTCATGCCTATGAGAACTACTATTACTATACAATAAGGCATTACAACGCGTAGGTGGCAATTATTTTATGACCTCAAGAATAGGCCAACTCACAGACTTTTTTGTGTATTTTTAGTTTATACCGTTTAATATTTCATTATTTAAACCTTTTGTATATTAATACATTTTAAAAAAGTTTCAATTTTTAAATATCATGTATGATGTAACTATATTATAAAGAACTTTTTACATAATATACTTTAAATCTATTCCGAGTTTTGTTTTGTATACCTATGTCATTACAACATCAAATAAATAAAAAAATCCACATAGGTAATTTTAAATTTCAAAAGTTGTTCGATTTACAAAAATTTTCATGTTACGTGTCTCGAAGCGGGCGAACGAATGGTTTAACGTTGTTTTGTATCGGTAATAATTATAAATTCAAATTCGGCATATCAATATATATATATATTTAAATATTTTTAAATTGATAGATTTTCATAAAAATTGCACAAAACTTATGGACGCACTTGTGAATAAAGCAGCTTTCCTCATCCACTCTAACTTCGAAGAACCATTGAAATGACGTAGGTTCTAGAACACAAATCAGCAGGGCCGCACAGAGAATATTCAGGCTAAAACAAAGGCCATCCGTAGAACTGTTTTTTGTGTTTCTTTTTATACGAGGTGTATTTTCTGGAAAATCCGGGGCCCTCTAAAATATTCGGACCTGGGTGGAATTACCACAACCTCCTCTATAGCCACTCGATATAGGTCTGCAAATCAGTCTAATCCTCGTGTACCTATTTAATTTCTAATAATTCTCATAACACGTTATACAGAATACTAATAAGTACCTAAACCTAATAAGGCTTCTATTGAAAATTGAAATAGTTTTCAAGATATTTCCACGTTCGCGGTATATAGGTATGGGTATATGGGTATGCGGTATAGGTATATGCGGTATATGGGTAGGTGCCTATACCGTTTATTGGTAAACGGATAAAATATCCCCGCATGAATTTACAATAGGCTAAATCTCACAGAAACATCGACTTCGGACAAAATCCCTCCCCAAGACTGAAAAAGTAGGACAAAATCCCAACGAAAAACAATAAAATGTGATATAAGGGGTTTAGAAACGTATTAAAATATGGGTATAGATAGGTAATAAAAAATATGATATTTATATTTTATTAATTATTAATATTACGTCCGCAGCATATTTTTTATCAAAGTTTATGCAATATTGTTAATGCTTTTCGTTATAACTGTGGCGTGTTATTATTTCCTTCATCACAAAACCCCTTTCCATCTTTAAAATAAATAATAATACGGAAGGGTCAGAGGTATAGGTGTAGTATTTAAAAGAATTTATCTCTTCGTATTTAATATTCATGGTTCACCACTAATTTCATTAGTTTTTATTCAATTTATATCCGAGGGGATTTTGTCCGCCTGAAAATCTGGAGGGATTTTATCCTATCGTAAATTCATACGGGGGTGATTTTATTTATACCATTTATTATAAAATCAGTGCTGTTATTACTATATAATCGTAGGCATGTATAGGCATAAAACAAAATATACCTAATCAACATTTTACTTTTAATAAAATAACGATCTAAATATTTTTATAATTTTACCAATACATTAATAAAAATATTGAATGTGAACAATAAATATTAGTTCTAGGTAGGTAATTATTATTGTAACAATCAAAGGTCGAACAAGCTGCAGGATAAAACTATTTTCTATTTTAATGGATCGGGCAAATGCAGTTAATATACAGGCGGTTATTATAGTTTTGTAGGTATTTAATTATTTTAAATAGTTAAAAAATAGAAATTTCAAGTTATTTCTAATATAAACCATGAAAAATAATATTTCCTAGAGGTATTATATATTTACTAAACGTTAGTAATTTAATTTAATAACGCCCTACTGGACGTGGCAGTATACGAATTTACATACGTCCAAATCGTGCAGCAAAACCCTACAATACACCTCAGCCTTGGCATCATAATTAAGAATAATCTGTTTAAAAGCACTACACCCTTAACTAATAAGACGTATACGGTCAGGAGACGGCATCGGTAGGGTTTCGATTGTAGGCTCTTGTTTAAAAATGGGTAACGGGGTGTAAGAAAATTACAGTCCACTCTTGGACGAGCCCTCGGAGAACATACGGCAGTGTACGACTTCAAATGGCCACATTATTCTACTGGAACGTCGACGAAAGACATTAAATATTGTGTTGGGATTATCAAATTCTCAACACAAACGTCAAAAAGTGTTGTTCGACATAATACATACACTCATATACATATATATAGTATACATTTTTTTTTTTTAAATACCTATTCGGTCGGTTTGGCGATATACTTTTTTATAAACACCACATAAATTACCGCAAAATGCTAAACACAATCGGAACTCGTTATGAACGACAAGAGAATATGGTCTGGGGCGGCATCATTACCGAAGGTTTTGGAAACGAAACAGTGGTCGACAGAGTTCCGCCAGACATGTTTCATTTGATCGATCCCTCTTGGTAAGGAAAAATTGATTAAGAATAATTTATGCTTACCTATACCTATTACAGTAATTATACAATTATGAATACTGTGTACATTTCCAAGGTATCAATTCCCACCGATGGAATCGATGTGGTACAAATGGTTGGGCGTCACTATTTTCTTCTTGGGGATACTATCAATGATGGGCAACGGACTGGTGATATACATATTTACATGTACAAAAAATCTTAGGACACCTTCCAACTTGTTGATTGTCAACTTGGCATTTTCCGATTTCTGTATGATGTTCTTCATGTGTCCACCAATGGTTTGGAATTGTTTGTACGAAACATGGGTATTTGGTATGTTCTACAATAATATTCAGTAGGTAAGATTGTTTTTTAAATTTGTGCATAAAATGTGTTTGTAGGACCTTTCGCTTGTGAATTATACGGCATGGTTGGATCACTATTTGGGGTCACATCAATATGGACGATGGTCTTTATAGCTTTAGATCGTTATAATGTTATAGTCAAGGTAAAAAAAAAAATACACAAATCATTATAATATTTTGGTATATTTTTTTAAATAAAATAACATTTTTATACTTAGGGATTATCTGCTAAACCAATGACAACCAAGTTAGCTTTGTTACAAATATTTTTTATATATATGCATGGACTTATCTGGACTTTGGCCCCAATGTTTGGATGGGGCAGGTAAATCAAAAGTAAATAAATGAGAAAAAAAACCATTAATTTCTATTGGTGATTTTGTGCTGTAGATATGTACCAGAAGCAAATATGACAGCATGTGGCACTGATTATCTAACTTTGGCATGGCAAAGTCGTAGTTATATTGTAGTATATGCATCATTCGCGTACTTATTGCCACTGTTGGTTATCATTTACGCATATTATTTCATTGTGAAGGTGAGTTTGAAATCTATATATATATAAAAAAATAAACAAATATTAAACTAGATTTTGAAATAGGCAGTAGCATCACACGAGAAAACAATGAGAGAACAAGCAAAAAAAATGAATGTGTCTTCGTTGAGATCTGGAGATCAGAGTAATACCAGTGCAGAATTTAAGCTGGCTAAAGTAGCTTTAATGACAATATCACTATGGTTCATGGCTTGGACTCCATACTTAGTTATCAATGTTTCTGGAATATTTCAATTACTTACTTTGGACCCATTATTGACAATCTGGGGTTCTGTTTTTGCCAAAGCAAACGCTGTATACAATCCGATAGTATATGCAATTAGGTAAATATGAAAAAATTTTAAATGATGTCTAAAAATGCTATTATTTATTTATTTATTTATTTATTTTAGTCATCCAAAATACAGAATGGCATTAAATAAGAAGTTCCCATCTCTTGTATGTGGAAAATTAGACGATGACAAGAGTGATTTGAAATCAGTTTCTTCAGCTCAAACAACAATATCTGAAGACAAAGTCTAAGGAGTCCGACCAACTTAATTTTATGGGATATGTGAAATTAAAATTATTTATATTATTTTTCATGATTATACCTTCATTTTAATTTTCTACGTATTTTCCTTATCCATTGAGATTGGTTTTGTTTCAAAGCTGTCTCCAGTGTATCCTTAATATGGATCAAATTTAATGGATTTGTTTGAAGAAATAATGATTCAGAGAGTTCCTTTTTTTCCAAATCTAATTTCAATGTTACAACTGGTACTGTTTGATGTAATAAAGATCTGGATCCCATCTGTACACATATATTATAATTAGTTGCATCTGTACATTCACATATATCTGTGTTATTATATTTTAAAGAAATATATTCAAAATTTACAACATGTTTCTAAATGCAATTTTATATTCTAAAAGGAACAAAAGCTCATTTTTTTAAATAAGTGCGCACTTAATAATACACCTATAAAGTTTAATCTTTTCTAACATAAAATATGATCAAAATACACCAAATAAAAATTGAAGTTTTAATTTACCTACCTATTACTTTATCATACTATATACCTATCTTCAGGGATGGTCAAGTTACTCAATTAGTTGTAACTGGTTACAAGTTACTCTTAAATTGAGTATCTAGTTACAAGATACTTTGGCAACGTGTAAATGATTACAAGTTATAGTAACAGTAACTTAGTTACATTTAAAGTTACAAGTTACTTATTTATTTATATTAATTTCTTCGAGAAAATAATGATACTACTAAAATATTTGTTTGTATGAGGTGTTCATGATAAAAATGTATTATTTATAATACCTACCGAATAAATAATATCTAATAATAATCGCTAGTCTTGCATTGTATTCAACCACCGATCAACAGAATTCTTATGGAGGAACAGCATGGCTTTCGCCATGGTCATTCTACCATTACCTGTAATTTAGTCTTTATCAATTATGTATACCAATCTTTTAGTTTGAAATCTCAGGTAGACGTCATTTACACTGATTTCAATAATACTTTTGATTCAGTTAATCATAATACCTTAGTTCAGGTCCTCAAGGTATTTGGAATTGGTGAACCCCTCCTGTCTTGCTTCTCTTACCGTTACCAATGGGTCAAATTGGTTGGAGTAAAATCGAATGTTTCTCTCGGAACGTCCGGTGTTCCTCAAGGACGACGCCTATCTCCACTCCTGTTCTCTCTTTTTATTAATAATGTTTTAAGTGTTCTTTCCCATAGCTGTATATTATGTTTTGCTGATGATATAAAGCTGTACTTTCGTATATCCTCCTTAGATGACTGTATCTTACAGAGTGATTTTAATCAGTTCACTAAATGGTTCAATTTACTAGGGTTATCCATTAATTTTTCGAAATGCAAAACCATGGTTTTTGTCAGGATGCAGTCCTCTGTCATATATTCATACCGTCTCGGACCTATTGCTATCTCATGCTCTAATGGCACTATTACTGACCTAGGGATTTTTAGTGGTAATCTTGATCCGCGCCCCCACATTGAACATATTTGTTGTAAGGCTTTTAAAACTCTAGGGTTTGTCTTAAGATTTTGTAGGGACTTTCGGTTATGCTTATCCTTTAAGATACTTTATTGTGCACTTGTACGTCCTATTGTAGAGTATGTTGCCGTTATTGGGATCCTTACAACATCAATGACTCTTTTAGACTTGAAAGGGTCTAGCGTAAATTTTTGTGGTATGCAAGTTTTAGATCGAATATCCCCTGTGAACCCCATAACTATGGTGCTGTTACTTTGCAACTTGGTTTGGTTTCCTTGGCTGAGCATAGACGTATTTTGGGCATTAAATTCTTGAACTGTTTATTATAAGGTAATATTGACTTTCCTTAATTTGCTTTAGAGTACCTCAACGTTCCTCCTGATTTATTGCTCCTTTTTAAGTTTTTTTCGCCTCCACCAATTATCTTAAAAATGAACCTATCGGACTTATGATGTCAAATGCCAATGTTGACCCTTCGTGTCTTCTAAATATTTAAATAACTGTCTAGCTTTTAATTTAAACATTTGTCATAAATTGTACAATTAATGTTTGTATATGTATAATGTATATATTATGTCTAAAGGGTTATCCCGTATATTTAATTAAAAAAAAAATAGATAAAATATTAATTATAAATTAATATACATGTATATTGTTAAGATAATGATAATCTCAAAGAAGCATAAAACAAGTTTTAAATGATAATAAGAGTTTGAATAATATAAATTATACGATAATGTAAGACAATTTCCTTCAACTGCCTTTACGTGAGAGTATAAGATAACCAACAGTTTTCGGCAAATGTGTTATAATTACTCTATATTTAAGAAGTATAACGCTGTAGGTACTATTTGAAAATCAACAAATAAAATACCATTTTTAATATGACATATACCTGAACATTTTTGCATAATCATAATAATTATTTTAAATCATTTACATATTTACACATATATACTCGTATTATATATGATGTTATAACTAAAATATTACAAAATGTAATAACTTATATATGTATGGTTAGAACATATTACATAAATAAAATATATAAATATAAATAGTAACAATATAATAATAAAATATAAAAGATAAATTAATATACATGTATATTAACATATTGTATAAAAAATATGGAATGGTCAGGATATTATATTTATATCAAGTACCTATGTAAGGTACACATTTTTAATTACTACTAATTTAATTATAATTTAGGTACATCGTACATAGTCAATAGCCAACAATAATAATTATAAAATATTTAAATGTTAGATATTAAAAACCAAATTTTCATTTTAATGTTTATTATATTTAATATTTCAATATTCAAAAATTATAATATAAACGATATTGGGAACTTTATATTTTAAAAATAACCTTTTAAAAGTACCATTCTGATCACATATACAATCGGTAAATGGGTAGGTACAACTTACACATGTAACAACTGGATCCTAGGAATGTGCAAGATTGCAACAAATTATGGTTTTGCTATACCTAAAACTTATTCTCGATTTACATGATGTAATGAATGGATTTAGTGGATTTAATATAAATAAAAATAAACACATAACTACTTAAATTGATTTTAAAACATTTTTCACATTCTTTAATTGAAAAAAATTACAATATCTAAAATGTTTTTTATTTCTCCCATTCAAAAAATATTTTGAAATTTTCTAGAAAAAAAGTTTTTTCCATGTAAAAAAAAATTAAGAAAAAATAAACATCATTGTAAAATTACTACTTCCCTTGTACCACTCAAAATTGAAAAAGTCACATAACTAGTTATAAATATATTTATAATGTTTATTTTTACAAATGTAAGTTAATATATAATAATAGGGTTCAGAAGTTGATGAGCCGCCAACTCAACTTATCGGAACCGATAAGCAGAGGAGTAATTACGTTAATTTTTAAATGTACCTACATATTATTTGACAAGTAAAAATTGGGGGTTTTCTAAAAATATACCAATCTCAAGTGATATTTTACCAAAATATAATAATAAAATAATAATTTTTCTCTCAATTTGTAAGCAATGGGTAAAAATGACCAGAAAATGCAAATTAAAAATTTTTATCAAAATATTTACTCTTTGTTAACCCATAATAGCATTGATAAAATTAAAATTACTCAATTAATAGTAATAGTCAAATTTAAGTTTTAAACTTCGTCTAACATATTTTTTTCGAGAACATTTATTTAGCAGGTTGATAACTGGTGCCTACCAAAATCAGTGAAGAATTTTAACACATTTGTTATAAGTACCTATAAAAAAATTGTTTATTTTGAATCTTTAGTTTTATTTAAAACTGATTAAAAAAATTATATATATGTAACATGGGCTCGCACACAAATTTGTTTAGTGGGACCCATTATCTTCTTTGAAGAGCCAAATAAATAAATTAATGTCAATGTAAAAATATCTATTACAATTTAAAATGTATGTTATTAAAATAAATATATTAAGTAGGTACATTTTGAAATACTTAAAAGTTCATTATACATAATTTAAGTTTTGTAATATCACGCTAGTATTCTATTCCACTTCTAAAATTACATAAATAGCATAAAGTGACCCTTATCAATATTATTAAAATTTGTTGATAATTTGTAAACAAATTTATACTGGTTGATAGATTATCTACTAAATCTTAAGAAGGATTATTAGGTTACTAGCTAAACAAATGCCAATTTTCTGTAGGTATTCAGTATTTTTTTTTTTTATTCAAAATTAGTTGGTAATGAATGTGCCCTCAGAAGTTATATTATAAATTATAACTGATCCTGTAAAAAAAAGGGTAGATTACAATTGCCTTTTTCAATATTATGACTGTGTATATTTTATATGACCAGATTTTGAGCAACATTGCTGTTGTTTTCAAACTGCAGGTAGTACAGTTGAGTATAGTACAATTTTAGATTTTGAGTGGAGTAAGAAATCTATTGACTTTACAATGATGATAAATTTTTTAACTTTTTTGTGTACAAATTTTCGATCAGATAGAGCTTTGGCGTTGGATGATGTTGATAGGAAATTGGTATATTACTTCATATATAGCATTTTTTGATTTATCAAGTAGTTTCCTTAGAATAGAAGTAAAACTTCCTTCTATAATGTGTATATGACTTCACCGTAAACTTACTTATATAGTATATATGTATATATACATACATACATATATGGTGTAACTATTTTGTATTTTATTATTCTCTGTTAATGATTTTTCTGTCATTTTTTAGAAATTTCTTTCTTAAAGCGGCTATAGTGTATGCACTGTGAGCGTGATGAGATATATAATAGCAGACAAATACAATGTAAGCAAGTCAATATTTACAATTACAAATAATTACAATTATTGGTATTATGGTGTTAGTTTATAGGGTTCGACTGTAAATGTTAATTTGAGGTCTTTCAACTATGACATAACGATATTATTTTGTTAAATTCATTATTACCAGTATGTAGTTGATTATATATCAAAAAAAAAAAAAAGAAAAGAAAAATACTGGTATTGTTAATTTAAACGATTAAATAAAACTTAAACTATTATATTTTTGTTGTAGTTGCAATTAATTTATTACACTATGGGTATAATATGATTCAGAATAATAAAAATGCTTTTGGTCAATCGCTTATTATTTACATCGGTGACACCTATTTCGTATAGCATTCGAGTAAAATTATTCAAATATTGGTTAATTAATATATTATATTTAAAATACATCTTAAAAAAGGATTTTATTCAATATTCTATTATTCCAATTCATTCTATAGTTGATACTTTTAAGAGGTTTTTAGATTTACAAAATAAAAATAAAAAATATACTTATATATATTATACCAAAGCTACGCTTAAAATCGTATTGATCGAACATAATGATTTGTCATTGCTTTCAAATGTAAAATAACAATAACAAACTATTTGTTCAGAGAACTGAAGAGACAATGGACAACTTCCTCCACCTTTATTATTATCCGATGTACGAAAGTTTCTTTACAATTTATATTTATGAAAATATATCCCGATTTGCTGTGAAACACCATGAGTAAGTAATAGCATTGATTATACATAATCAATGGCAATAGTATGCATTATCATTTATCAGATGGTAATGTTGCACTAGATTTTTTGATTATTTATGTATTATTTGTATTTGAGATTTTAGGTAATTGTTTTAATTTTTTCATATTTTAAAGTAAATATTTCTCTAAACTTCAACTTACATCAGTTTCAAATCGCCACTCTAGTTCCTTGAAGTGTGGGAAAACAAATGCACTAGATGAAAGAATATCTAATAAATAAGGTTTATGACTTTCAAAAAATAATATGATCATGTCCAACTTAGTTTCATTGAAACCATATTCAGTCAGTGATTCTTTAATTTCCACATCAGTAAGCTAAACAGACCGACAATGAAAACAATAATTACAAAATAAAACAAATTTAAATTACATTTTAAAACTTACTTTTCGCTTACAGCTTTGTACACACATAAGGCATATGCTTTTTACAATTGATAAAATTTTTTCCTCATTTATTTCCAATTTTTCTAAAATAGTATATATTAAATTGTATATAATTTCAATAATAGATCAATATTTTATTAGTATAATTTTTTCTTTAATATACAAAGAAATATATATGTTATATGACAACAAATTTAATTATAAATAATTATTAAATAGAAAAGATATAAGACTGTTTTTCATAATACTTTTTCATATCAGTGGCATTTGCAAGAATTTTTAATGGGAGGGGATGTATATTGTCCACAGTTTATTTTTTAAAAATGCCATGAAAGACTTTGTTTGGTAATAAGAATTTAAACTCTTAATTTAACCAAAACATTAGTTTAATTTTTGCATAATTATATTTTGCAATATATTATGCAATGCAGAATTAAATTTATAGCATTTTTGTTAAATTTACAGTTTAAAAGCTATTATTATTAATGTATTACAATATAACTAAGATGAAAACATAGTTGTCTGTTGGATTTTTTAAGATATTAATTTTAAAATTAGAAATAATCATTATTCAAATTACAGTACCGATTCGAAATACTAACTATATAATAATGTAATTATTGTAATTTAATTATTATAATACTCAAAATGTAATCAAAAACACCACATTTTAAATTCTAAGTTGTTTAATTTTGCTTATTGCTTGTTTGATGGAGACAACAGATCCAAATGTGCATCTTATTATGATGAATTATTACAATATTATTTACACCTTACAGTCATAGTACTATAAGTGGATACCAAAACTTTGTTTTTTTAAAAATAAACTTAAATTTAGGTCTAAAGATACATTACATTTTTATTACAATTAAATATAATAAAATAAATATTATTATGAAAAATGTTGGTAAAATGAGACCAAGGAAAGATTTATATATTACCTCCTATTTAAACTTTAAATATTTTATTTAATATTAGCACATAAATATTTCAGAACAATATTATATCATATAAAGTTAAAATATAGGTTGGAATTTAAGAAAAGTATAAACCTATAAACAACAAATTTCAACTTTTTATAAAAATGTAGTTAAATAAGTAGGTATTTTAAGTTTATAAAAAACTTAAATTTTAAAAAGAAAATTAGGCAAGCATGATAAAAGAATCACTATGTATAAATAGATAATATCAGAGGTAATATAATATAATATGGTACCTGCAGCTTTGTGATAAAGATTGGGATTAGGACCTTTATCCATAAAATCTTTGGCGAGTCTTAAAAAATCCTTTACAACTGAAAACATAATATTAATAGTATATTTATTCAAATAAAATCATGTAATTTATATTTATTTACACAAAAATTAAAATTAATTTGAACAAAACACACAATACAAATATTGAAAGGCTTGCTGTAATAACCAAATAAATCCATTGTTTTTCCTTTTTGTAAATTGACTATTTAATGAAAGGTTATAAAGATTCTTGTAAATCAAGTGTAACTATCAGATAAGTCCAGATTTTTTTTGGTTGTTGCACCAATAATCATAATTATTTATTTCATAATTGTATTAACTATTATTTTAAAAATCTATTTTTTTTAGCTTGTTTTGCTTGTCCTGAATTTATCCGATTGTTGTAGCAAGCTATTCATAACTCATACTTTACACAATATATTTTATAATATATATATATTTGAGACTAGCTTAACAATTTTATAATATTTCACTTCTCATATTTATCAATCATTACACGATAAACATCAGTCGTTTAAATTATACAATTTTACTTTTGATAATTGTTACCATTATCTGTTTGTTGAGCTAAAAGTTGAAAACTACTTTTGAAGACTTCCTTAACCGTGGACATTTTATTAGGTATATAAACAGCAGAAAGGGTGTTATAAAAACGTAAATAACCAAATTATATCACAATAAATAATTGCATAAAAGTGTGGATTTTTGTTTTAAATTTTCAAAACGATAATGAATATCGAATGATAACGTAATATAATAATATAATCACAATATTATTTGGCCCATTTGGTCGATCTGCCGGGCGCCATCTGTCGGCCGGCGTAATACAGACAGACGCGACGTATATGAGTCACCGTCTACACCATAAATTCGTCATCAGCTAGCAGCGCAGCAGCAAGCTGCAGCTGACCCGACTATATACACGTCTCGTTGGTGATTTCGCCTTTCGCGACACCGTCACCTTGACCTCGGGGTGCCGCGCTTGCGTATTTCATTGGCCGACGGTGTTACCCGCCGCAACGATTATTGTTCTCGAATATTGTACATGGCGCCAAAGTTGTCGTGTTATCAGCGCCGCCGGACGGGCCAGTGCATGCGTTTGACCGGAAAGGACGTGGATACCGCCGGCGGTCACATTGTCGAACACGTTGGACGCCCCTGCGCCGTCGCGATACCGTATTTATTATTATTATTATTAATTCGTAACCAACATTTTCATATCCAACGCGTTCGCAGCGTGTGTTGTGTGCAGTACGCCCGCCGTTCACGTGAAACGGTATTCCGTTATTTATTGCAAAACGCTACACGGCCACCGGACGCGTCTGTCGCACTCGTCGTGGATTTCGTCCGCTGCGCACCCGGTTGATAAAAGAACTCGCGCGCCCGCCAGCGGTGTCTCGACATTCGCGTACCACGTTCCGTGTCGGTGCCCATACGCCGCGCGTTCAGAACACGGACCCGCTCGTAATCGCCACAGCTGCGAAAGAGACGACGTTCCGCGGATACCATGGCTGCCGGTGACATGAACGACTTTCATCAGATACTCACCAGCCTGCTGAGCACCGATAACGCTGTGCGGCAAACGGCCGAGGTAATCATTTATATTATTAAAAATTATTATAATATTCCACCTTCCGTCGGCAAGGGTACGGTCCGACCAAGGTCACACACCGTCTGCATAAGGGTCTTCCGTTGCGAGGTGTTCTCGTTGGTCCCATCAGCGTCCGACTGTTGTACGTTCGTTCCAGCATCTACCCATATTCTGTGCCATTTCCTTGTATTTGATGGAAATAGCACAAATCATAGCAACCTGTTGACTGCGTCGCTTTTTTATAACAAACAAAATCCCTACTTCGAATGGTGGAGTTCTTGCATTTGTAATATTCTGTGTTTAGACAAAAATTAGATGTACAGGTGATGTATGAATTACAGAGAAATAAAACTTATGAGGCACGGTATGAAAATTTGGGAAAATTAAATTGATAATAGGGTATATGCCCAGGAGTGCAGAGAAAATATGAAGACTTTTTGTTTGCTATTTATTGATCTAGAGAAGGTGTGTGATATAGTTGCTAGAGAGGTTTTAATGTGGACGGTGAGAAAGAAAGAATTGCCAAAGGTGTAGTGAACACAATTTAGGACATTAATGAAATGACAAGTAAAAACTTAAAAAATTTTATTTGTATAAAATATAGGTACCTATAATCATTTAGATGTGATTTTAGGTTTAGGTAGGCATGTTCTTTTAATGTCTAAATATAAAACAAATTTTTGTTTATCTACATTTATCAATCAATATGTCATAATATACAATATTTTTCTAATTTTAAGTGGCTAATTTATGGTTATCATATTTACCTATACATCTTGTCTTATTACTGTGTTTTTCAGTAAGTAATAAAAACAATATTAGTAAACTCGATATTGTATGAATTAAATTTTTGTACTGTAAAGCAGTTCTATAGCACCCCCTCCCCCCACAAAAGAAAATGCTTCTTACTTTATTTATTATTTAAGTTAAATAAACATATTATAGTATATTTTGTGTTAAAAAAGAGACCTGGAAGTTGGTGTATTTTTTGCTTACATGGATGTCCGTGTTATCAATACGTATCCCAACGCCTGTGTTATCAATGCAGATTCGGACGCAAAATACATATATCACAAAATATTCTGTACTTAATGCTATAAAAAAATTAAAATACTGTCTACTTTTTACTATTTTTTATAGTATGTTACATAATGTAACTCGTGACAAAATTTTGTCATGATGTAACTCGTATACTATAAAAATAATTAGTATGTGTGCTCCCAAAATATTATAACTGTCCGTCCCTTTCCATAAGTTGAGCACCGAATTACCTATCTAAAACTTATTTTATAGACATGTTAAAGCTGATTCCATCATCTTTGAGAAACATACATACTTGTTTTATACCAGTGACAGTGAACGCTATGTCTAGCCGGTTCATTTGAACCGGTGAAATTTAGGGTTGGGTGGGTCTTGTATAAAGTACTTGTATACTTTCACAATTTATACGAAAGAACTTTAGGGGGGGGGGGGTGTATTATTTTGGATAGTTGACAAGCTTAAATGCACATGTTACAAAACATCTACATAGGGTGCCAGGTAATGTTGTTTGATTATTTATTTTTTGTTTAATCTTTATAGATATTTTTAAGTTATTATAAATGATAAACGCAAAAGTAATATTTTCATTACAATTTTATAAATTCATAAAAAACAACTATAATAAAAAAATTATATACTAAGTGCCAGGTCTAGTACCTAATTATTATTTATTTTTAAAATTCATATAAACATTTTTCAATTGTGATATTTTCATTTCTCTTAAAATCTTCTAAAAATTGCCTATATAGAAACCCTTAAAAATGGCTGTGCTGATATCTTCGTTAGAGGATACCACACATAATCTAATGGAGATTTGTATAGAAAATTTTTATGAAATTTTAAGAAAAATTAAAATCCAACAATTAAAATATATTTTTATATTAGGTAGATATCTAATTTAAAAATAGTCTTGTGTCAATACCATTTTTAATTGTTGTATAATCAAAAATATGTTT
Source organism: Pemphigus obesinymphae (assembly GCA_025469235.1). Taxonomy (NCBI): domain Eukaryota; kingdom Metazoa; phylum Arthropoda; class Insecta; order Hemiptera; family Aphididae; genus Pemphigus; species Pemphigus obesinymphae. The sequence continues at coordinate 34,352 of JAIPRL010001249.1, forward strand.
ACAATTTTTCATTTTTATCAACTTGAGTGAGAATAATCTAGAAAGATGAAATACAAAATAAAGTAGGATTTGTGATATATTCATTTTTACACATTCTATGAGCTGTTAAAAAAAAAATACATATGTATATTTTAACTAACAGCTCATAAAGTGTGTAAAATTGTATAATATATCGAAAATTGGTTCTATCAGTCTCTAGCTAATGTTGTTGGCTATATTTAGTTTCAAATATGTTTTTATTATATTTGTGAGTTTATCAACTAATATTCAATTGATCATAAAAATGAAAAATTGTCAGGGGCATCCTCTTAAGGTTTGATGAGTACAGTATTAGAAAAGACTAAGATGTGTGAAATTGGGGCTAGGGTGGCCAACCCTAAATTGTTGGGAGAGTAGTCACTAATTAAAGGGAAAATATGTTTGTAATAGGCATTCTAATATTTATAATAGGTACTTAATGTAAATTACAATAGAATTATTGTATGAAGTTAAATGTGTATAAAATTATTGGTTTTATTGAAAATAAGTTGAAAATAACCTACCCTACCTACTTCTCTAAAATTTGGTATAAAATTTTATTTTTCAAATTTCTCGGTTAGGTCAATGGAAGGATTGTCAATTTAACTATACCCTTGACTATACCTGTGTACATAATATTTTTATAAGCTTTGATCATTTTTTCATGACTAATCTTTAATGGAATTTATTGCATTTTTTGTGCATACCTACCTATCTCATACTTTAATCAGGTAGGTAGGTAATTTATGACTGGTTATTTTTAACATTGATTATAACTTCAATTACTATACGTTTTATACTTTATTATTTTATCATTAATGTTAGATGATATGTTATATTTTTTAGGAAACATACCAGGGATTACCTTTAGAATCAAAAGTATTATATTTGTTTAATGCTGTGCGAAATGAAGCTGGTGATGTTGACGAAAAGCAAGTGGCTGCTGTAATGTTACGTCGACTTATGGCCAATGATTTTATAGAATTCTTTTCCAATGTTAGTATATTTTATTTTATTTTTTATTTATTCATTTATTTTAAATATTATGTTATTTTAGTTGTCTCCAGAAAATCAGAAACAGTTTAAAGACAACTTGCTATTAAGTGTAAATAATGAGAAGAATGATGTATTACGTCGTCGAATGTGTGATGTTGCTTCAGAGGTAGCCAGAAATCAATTGGACGATGATGGAAATAACAGCTGGCCAGAATTTTTGAATTTTTTGTTTCAATGTGCTAATTCTCCTACAAATGATATGAAGGATTCTGCACTTAGAATGTTTACGTTAGTAATAATATTTTGATTTTATTATGTTGACTGTCATGAGGACATTTTATCCCTCAGTAGTATTTTTAAGTACGCCATAAGGGGTTATTTATTCTTCACAGCTATATATTGTTTTTGTAAATTAGTGGGGCCAAATGGCCTCCTCACAGTTCCATTAAAATAACGTACTATTAGATTCATAGTTATCTGTTGATTAATTAAAATGCTCCACTTAGCATTTAATATATTTAGAATTTAAATTAATATATTATGTAGATAGGTATGTATTATCATTTATTAAATATATATTTTCTTTTCTTTAGTACAAAATAATAAAAAATATTGTTGATAAACATAATTATTTTGTATTTATGTAACATATTTTCACGATTATTTTTATTAATGTATTTTAGTAGGCCAAAAATTCCTACAAAAGCAATAAATATCTAAAGTATTTAAATTGAACAATTATCTAAAGTAAGGTTTATGACTAAGGATCATTAAATAAATAGGTTATAACTTAAAAGTGGCAGTCAACATGTTATTTGGTATCTGTTTACTTTTTTTTTTTTTAATTTCATTACATAGGTATTTGTTTTATTAAATATTAGGAGTGTACCCGGTGTTTTTGGTAATCAACAATCTAATTATTTAGTGGTAATAAAACAGATGCTTCATCAATCATTAACTGTACCTGATTCAAATGTAAGTTTTATTTTCTATATTTTGGATATTATTTTAATAATTGTTATTATTGTAGGTCCAAGTACAAGCAGTTAAAGCAATTTGTGCTTTTATATTACACCATGAAAAAGTTATTGAAATTCAAAAACAATTTACTGATTTATTACCTAACATGATGAGAGTAAGAATTTTATAATTTTAATAAAAAAAAAAAAAAATAATAATATTGTCTGTATTTTTGGTCAAATAGATAACAAATGATAGTTTACAAGCTGAGGATGATGATTCTCTAATTAAACTGTTGATTGACTTATCTGAAAATACACCAAAATTTTTAAGATCACAGTTGACTAATATAATAGAAATGTGTTTGAAGGTAATTCAATTAATTTAATAATCAGTGTTCAGAGTTAAATTATTTAAATTTTATAGTATCTCAGAAATGAAGAGGCAAATGAGTCTTATCGGCAAATGTGCCTTGAAGTAATTGTGACATTAGCTGAAACAGCACCAGCAATGATGCGTAAAGAATCACCTAAATATATTACCCAGTTAGTTGTACAAGTATTAGAACTTATGGCTACTGTTGAAGATGAGGATGATTGGGGTACTCAGGATGATCCAGATGAAAGTGACCAAGAAAGGTAATAGTAATTAATAATTATTTTATTGATAATTCAGCTTTTCATTTTAAATATGAGAATTATATTTAAAATAATGTATATATATTTTAGTATGAGTGTTATGGCTGAATCTGCACTGGACAGGTTGGCCTGTGGTCTTGGTGGTAAAACCATGTTGCCACATATATTAAGTAATGTGTCAACCATGTTAACAAATCCCAATTGGAAGTATAGGTATATAAAAATAGTATAAAATATTAATTATTTCATCATTTAATTTTGTTAATTAAATTATTTATACTTTTTAGGCATGCTGCTTTGATGGCAATATCAGCTGTAGGTGAAGGTTGTCATAAACAAATGCAACCAATGCTTCAAGAAATATTAGATGGAATATTAAATTTCTTACAGGATCCAGTAAGTAATTTAATTGAGATACCATTCGATGTATTACTATATAAATTTTCTTTTTTGTAGCATCCTAGAGTGCGCTATGCAATGTGTAATGCTATTGGTCAGATGGCAGCAGATTTTGCTACCATTTTTCAAAAGAAATTTCATGATAAAATTGTGCCATCCATATTATTATTACTTGATGATAATTTGAATCCCAGAGTTCAAGCACATGCAGGTAAATTTTAGTTTGTAAGATTTGAATATTCGTGAAAGTTAGATGTTATTTTGTATACGAATGTTTATTTTGTGAATATAATATTAATTGGAAGAAAAAAAAATACATATTTCACAAAATTATTATTTAACTTTAGTTAAACCCTAAGTTTTTTAATTTCAACCTATCTCAATCTAACAAATAAAATTATGCATTAATAACCAAAAATTTGTCTTTGTAATTAGTGTGATAGTTATTTATTCTTATTTTATTTTATATTAAAACTTAAATAACAAAAATTAATTTTTTTAACAATTTGTATTATTATTTATAGGTGCTGCTCTTGTGAACTTTTGTGAAGATTGTCCAAAAAGAATACTTTTATCCTACATGGATCAAATGATGATAAAACTTGAAAGTATATTGCAAGCTCGTATTGCAGATCTCATGGAAGGTGGTGGTAGACGACTTGTATTGGAGCAAATGGTGACTACCATTGCATCAGTTGCAGATACATGTGAAGGCAGTTTTATTAAGTTTTATGATCATTTGATGCCTTGTTTAAAACAAATAATATGTAGCGCTGTTGCGCCTGAATTGAAGCTGCTAAGAGGCAAAACAATAGAATGTGTTAGCTTAATTGGTTTAGCTGTTGGTCAAGAGAAAGTAAGTAAATAAAAATTTTGGGTACTTAGGGTTGGACTAATCCAGAGCATTAGACCATGATTGAAAATTGGGCTCTTAAGGCCTCATCTTAGAATAATTATAATATGTGTATTAATACATCTACACAAATTTTGCTTTTCGTGCCCGTTATAGATTTACAAAAAAGACAATTATTTTTCAAACGATTGATTTGTTTTCAAAGTTTGTAGGAGTATTTATATTTTTGTGTCAAAATGTACATTACACGATTCTAGATAAATATAAAGTATGTGGTGTACTATGTACTATTAATTAAATTATCTGCACTATTATTATACTATACTACCAATATAATTACCAATACCAACACAACCTACTATGGCTACCAAGATTTAGCATTTTAGGAATGTTATATTTGTTTTTGTATTCTGTATCTAATGGAGTATTTAAAATTTTCCATCAAATATACATTGCAATTTTGGATAGAATTTTTTATAACTTATTTCATAAAACTTTTAATTTTGAGTTTAAATAATATACATTATGTCATACTGTGGATTGTAGGATTGTAATCTTGTGAGTTTTAAATAATCATTTTCATGAAATTTTGCATAATTGTATTTTTTGTATAATTGAAATCATAATTTGTTTTCTGAAGTGTAATAAAGATTCTAGAATTATATTTCTTCAATCTTATAATATTAAATTATATTATAATTAGGTTATAAAGGGTTCATGATTGTGGTATCAATGAAAAATTTGGCATAAGAATTAAAAATTAAGAGTTCTTATAGTTGTAACATCTTTAATTAATGTCTTAAATCCGAGTACTTCAAAATTTGTTTCAAAGTTGAGTACACAACCAACTATTTTATTTATTTTTATTTATACCTTTTTAGGTATATATAATATACTCCTTATATTATACATCTTATACTCAATTTCACGAGAGATTGTCCATACACAATGTGTTCATTGACATGCAACCCCCACTTAACTATACTTGTTAACATTGTTAATCCTTCGTTATATGAAAACTGTGGCAACTGCTTTTTTTTCGTTATCACTCGTCACTTATTATGTTATACCTGCTATATAAACATTGATAATAATTTTAACATCGATCTTGCTGTGGCCACACTGCATTCTTATCAGATGCTTGATTCTGGATAATCTCTCGTGAAATTGAGTATAATCGTACAGTTTTTGTTTGACTAATCGATACACTGTTTATGGCTGGTGTCTGCATGATGCCAGTACCAAATTCTGCTCAGTATTCATTCATTAGTTATTAATTTGATTTGATTTGTGTAACATTGTATTTTTTGCATAGTTTTTGGTGGATGCCAGTGATATAATGGATTTAATGTTGGCAACTCATAATAAAGATGAAAAACTGTCAGAAGACGATCCACAAACATCATACTTGATATCATCATGGGCTCGAATGTGTAAAGTCATGGGTATGTTTTGTTAGAATAAATATGTATTTAAATTATTATTTATTAATAAGAACAATGTAATAGGTCAACAATTTGAACAATATCTTCCTTTGGTGATTGGTCCTGTCATGGCGGCTGCTTCATTGAAACCCGAAGTTGCTTTGTTGGATAATGATGATATGGGAAACATGACTGATAACAATGACTGGCAATTTGTACCTTTAGGAGAGCAACAGAATTTTGGTATTAGAACTTCAGGTTTAGAAGACAAGGCATCTGCTTGTGAAATGCTCGTTTGTTATGCACGAGAGTTAAAAACTGGTTTTGCTCCATATACAGAAGAAGTTGTTAAACTTATGGTACCTTTGTTAAAATTTTATTTCCATGATAATGTTAGAATTGCTGCTGCTCAAAGTATGCCTTGTCTGTTAGAGTGTGCAGAAACTAGAGGTATATATTTGTAATAAATTTAATCAATAATACCTATTAAATTCAAATTAAATTATTATTTTTATATATAATAGGACCTGAATATTTACAACATATGTGGAGTTATATTTGTCCAGAGCTATTGCAAGCTATTGAATCTGAACCAGAATCAGATGTTGCTGCTGAGATGTATGAAGCATTAGGAAAGGTATTAGTTTAAAATATATAATATATAAAAATATATTTAAATTTTTAAAAGCAATTCATTATTACTCTTATATTGTGTTTTTTTCTTTTTTAGTGTATTGAATTATTAGGATCAGGATGTTTATCAGACAAATGGATGAAAGATTTATTGGTGATATTAGAAAAGAATTTGACTACTCATTTTGAAAACGAAATTCAACGTTTTGAAAGACGCAAAGATGAAGATTATGATGAGGTAAAATTGTATTTAAATGTTAATTTATTAGATGTACATATTTATTATTACATCTGTATACTTTTAGGTTGTTGAGGAAAAATTAGCCTTAGAAGATACTGATGATGTTTACAAGTTAAGTAAAATGACCGACATTTTACATGCACTCTTTGTAACTTATAAAATAGAATTCTTTCAATACTTTGATCTAATTGTACACCAATTTGCTAAACTATTGGTAAGTATTCACTGTATTTAATATAAGTTATTTCATTTCACATTTATCAATTATACAATTTATAGGAATCTGATAAGAGTGCATCTGATCATCAGTGGGGCCTTTGTGTTTTTGATGACCTTATTGAATTCTGTGGACCTGGTTGTGCCAAATATCAAGAATATTTTTTACGACCCATGGTAGGTTATGTTACAGATTATAATAGTGAAGTTCGACAGGCAGCTATATATGGTTGTGGAGTATTAGGCATGTGTGGAGGACCTACTTTTGCTGGTGTCTGTGCAGAGATCATGCCCTTCCTTTTACAAGTGATCAATAGTGCTGACGCTCGTTCTTCTGATAACATTAGTGCAACTGAAAATGCTGTGTCGGCCATTGCCAAAATTTTAGAATTTAATAATTCAGCTGTTGTAGTTGATGAAATATTACCACATTGGTTAGTATAAATTACTGGTTATATCATTTTGTTTGGAATTAAGTATGACATTTTTTCCACAGGCTATGTAATTTACCTGTTTGTGAAGATACAGATGAAGCTCCATTTGTTTATGGTTACCTATGCAAACTTATTGAAAATCACCATCCAATGGTATTGGGGAGTAACAATACTAATATTCCTAGTTTAATACGGATTATTGCAGAGGCATTTTTAAGAGATGCAATTGACAGGTCACATGCTGTTGCCCAGCGAATGATCATGATTGTTAGACAGATCCAGGTAATTTTGAGTATATTTTGTTGACATTTATAAATTTAATATTCATAAATTTATTTCGCGTGTACAAGTTCTGCACTGGTCAATAGAGAATAAGTTGGGAAAGTATTGTTTTTAGTGTACGAGTTGAATTCAAACGTTTGAGTACTATATAATATATGATTTAATAGGTAGTTGGAGTTTAGAAAAATTGGAAAACTGTGATCGTATCTCCAATCATAAATAATATATAATAACAATCTATTTTTTTGTAAATTTTCAAGTTATTTTTAGCTTTTATAATTTGATTTCTTCAATAAAACACCAATTTGTTTAAGTGATATGAAGTACTGTATTAAGTTTATATAAATACGAGTATATTCGAGTAATGTCAAGTTATTGAAAATATGTGATAGTTGAGTTTAATTATTTGTTTTAAATTATTGGGTTGGTTTGGGAGACTTTGATGGACGGATATAATTTGTCAAAAGTCTAATTCCATGGGCCTGCCATGAAATGAAAATGATAGTTTCTGTGAATCGGCAATTTTGGTAAATATATAAGAAAAAAGTATATTTTGTTAATAATTAATTAATAAAAATGATTTTTAATAAAATATATTTGAACGTGAATGAGTTTATTTTTGAAGTGAATGTTCTGAACACTGATTAGTTGTCACTTAAATAAGTGATAACCTTTTAGGGGTGCGTTTGCATATCCGGAGTTATAGTAGAGTAGTGTAGAGTGTAGTAGTGAGTTGGGTTAAATAGATAAGAATAGGGCAGGGTTTAATCACAAAATATAAATATAAATATAAGTTGACATCACAACAATAAATTAATATTCTAACAATGATAAGATCTTTTGATAAGTTTTTATTTTTTAATATATTTAATATGTATTTAGTTAACTGTACTTCATCTAGTAAAATAAGAAAACAAATTTTTACAAATTATAAAGTTATATGGGTCCAATTTATTATCTAGTTTAATGGAGATTTCAATAAATATGTTATTTCGCCTGATTTTAGATTCATATTCTTAGTTTTTGAACTCAAATGTCACTTGCATTTTTTACCATGTTTTAATACAATTTCACTACTTAATCACTATTTCAATAAGTTGCTTAATTATATATTCGTTTTTTATATACCTATTTACATTAACTTTTTTATGTATCCTGTTGATTGCATTTTTTTAAGTTCAGTACTATAAAGTGTCCATATAGGTAATATAGTAATATAAAGTTCATTTTTTTCGGCTCATGTAAGTGTAAGTACCATATATACAACATACAACATATAAAAGTTGATAGTTATAATTAATTAAGGTTGATAATAATTATATTTGAACGAACCACTTTGGTATACATAATATTTTTTGGAATATTAAGGCTAGGTAATATTTTATCTTAACTTAATGTTACATTATACTTTATATTTTGAATGCATGTTATAGCTAAACATTTATTAAATATTTATGCAATGAAATATTTTGCATTTTAGTTTTGTATTTAAATTGAGGTTACTATATCTAATTCTAAGTTAATTTTAATTTTTAGTCTAATTTTCAAGAGAATAATAATTTAAAAAGAAAAAAAAAAGATTTTTAATTTCTAAAAAATTAAATAATTTTTATAATTTTATCAATAGTTTTATTTAAGATTTTCTAAAATATATGCTACAATTCATTTTCATTTGAGACTATAATAGATGAGATCAATTGAATACAAAATGTAACAAATTAAAAAAAAAATAGAGTTAACTAATTATTTAATATGGCTAATGTTTTATTAATTGTTGTATAATAAGATCATCCACTGCTAAAAAAGTTGTATCTCACCTTTTGTCAATTTGGGGTTACTACCATATTCGTTTAGTAGAAAATGTTCTCTATAAACCACAAAAGTAATCTTAAAAATATTAAATATCGTTTAGTTTAAAATATATAATAATGTATCTTAATAAATAAATAAATTGTACTTACGTAAATAGACGGATATTTAGTTAGCACACTGATAAACTATTTTATCGACAAGTTATGATATTTTTTCATGAGTTACTATTCAAATTTCATACATATTTACCATAAAAAATGTTGTAAGTAAAGATCTGACAAATGGTGGTTTTATGGAGGCAAGTCCTCATAAGTCATAACTTTATAAAAATTATGAAAAGTATACATAATTTAATCTACAATACTTTTTATAATAAAGTTTGTATGTATGTATAAATGTGTACATGTAACATGCTTGTATATGTATGTGAAATATGTAGCGGATTCTCCAGAAATAAAGTCTAAAAACTGCCACTTTTTTATTTTTCGATGTCAAAACTTATTAAAAAGCTTGAGAGCTTAATCTTTAAAAAAATAAAACAAAAGCTAAATTACAGAATTGGAATTTGAATATTGGTTTATTATCCTAAAAAGTTGATAAGATATTTTGTTGATACAAATTTTTTGAGTTGATAGGTAATTAAAGTTATTTAATTTAAAATATTTACAAATAATTTTGTTTATACATTTATATATTATATATGATTATAGACGAACGAAGAGGTATTTAATGCGTGTTTGGCTGTATTGAACCAGGAACAGTTAAAAACACTACAAAGTCTTCTGATGATAAACAATTGATTTTTACATTTACCTACTAATGTTTTATTATTGTGACAGACTTTTTTGAATCCTAACTTTAACCCCTGCTTCTACTATTATTATTTTCATATCATCACTTGTTATTTTTTGTTAAATATTAACAAAATAAAATAATTAAGAATGATGAAATATAAAATTTACAGATTTAATTAGTTTTGTATTCAAAATATTACTAATGTTGAGATAAATTTGATGATGATGTACTGTATTACAAATATTTGTAATGTAATACAATTTTTTAGCTTTAATTTTATATATCTATACAAGACATAATATTAATTAATTATACTTTCATTTTTTTCCTTCTCATATGTTATAATAACTGATTATTTACTGTATTTAATTTACAATGTTAATCATGTGTTGTTATTTATTTTGCCGAATTAGAAAACAAAATGTTCACAAAGTAATTATTGTTTTCCCTCAGTTTTAGTTAATATTTAATATTATTTTCTATCAATCAAAATGTGTTTGTACAAGGGAAAAAATTTCTCATGTTGTGTTACTTACAGTACCTAGTATGAAGTTATTGTGATTTTATTTGTGCATGAGTACATTAAATAAGTTTCATGATGAATGTGGAAATTAGCCATGCTATTATTGGACTGATTAAATTGCACAATATTATTTCAAATTATTTTATTTTTTTTTTTTAACCTTATCCTAATCATATTCCTAAATCCTAGATTTATTAATATATATATATATATGATGAAAATGTAATAAAGTTTGCTTTTAGATTTAATAGATAGGTGTAGAAAATAGAAATATAATTTATACATTTAATAATTAATTGATCTAATGGTTAATATAAACTATTTTTTTAACTAAACATTAATTTATAACTGATATAGTAACATCTATACTAAAAAAAGTGTCATTAATGCTAATAAATAAAATGTATATTTGTATTTTGAATTTTCATAAATTCTAATTACATTATGTTCCGTATATGATGCTATAAATTAATTTTTTCAGTATAAAACATGCTTCATCCTATAGATTTTATTTAAGGTATCTAATGGAAGAATAGTATAATTAGTTTAGTCATATTTAAATAGAAAAATAATAATTTTTACATTAGTACTTGGGAAAATATACTGTACATAATTCTATTTACTAAGAAAAAAATGCTGCAACAAATTTTTATGGTATATTATTTCACTATATATTATTTAAAATGTTAACAACAAGCATAGGTAGTAATGAGTGTATTATAATAGTTATATTTTAAATACATTTTTTTACTTAACAAAAGACTTAAATATGTGAAAAATATCTTAAGGTAATTTAGGAATTACTATTAATAACAATGTAGCTTAATCTTAAACAAGTTTTTATTGAGTCAAATTACTTAGATAAGTTATTTTATATAATTATTTTTGTTACTTTTAAAATATTGCGTTGTTTTTCTTATTGTATAAATTGTGATAATAATATTTTATTTTGTAAAATTGATCAATCTAATTTGTTATAATTTCTTATTATATAATGTCATGGCTAATGTTAACATTTAGATAATGCATATTTTTATAATCTTGGATAAAGTTAACATTATCTCCAGATAATATGACATTAGCCATTCTGGATAATATCATAAAAATATTATTGCAGTAGTGAGTTGTAGACAATTTTTTTTTTTACAATACAATTATTATAATTTTTTAAGTTGTTTTATAATCCTAATTGTTTATTTAACCTGTTATCTACCCGGCATGGGGTTTCACAGTAAATTGGAGGATATTGTCGATTGAAGCAAAGTGAACTTGGCCCATTCTCCCAGCTATGAAATTTAAAGAGTATGAAAGTGTATGAAATTAAAAAAATTAACATTATCCACGATCCATTGGCCAATGTTAACATTAACCTGATAATATTAAACTTTTATAATAATATATTAATATTATATTATATTTTTTCTCAATTAATATCTGACCATATTATGGTTAGGTATGGGCAGTATTTTAGATACATTTGAATCTGGTTTCTGACACTTTTTTTGTCAAGTAACTGACTTCTATATAGGAAGTAAATATACATAAGCTAAAAATAAAAAATAAACTCAGAAGAACAGAAAAAAAATTTAATTTATTTACGTTTGATTTCTGTTTTGTTTTGTTTTTTTAGCATTTTTTGTTTCACTCGCTAAATAATATTTAAAAAACTATTTTATTCATAGGTGTCTTCAAATTCTTCAAAATACCTACTTACTTGATTTAATAATTATTATACTATTAAAATTAAAATTTGTACAATATAATGATTATTATTGTATTAATTATATGTACTTAGATAAAATAAATACAATAATAGGTCAACAGGATCTGATAATAATTTATTTTAAAGATATAGCCATACAGCCAAAAAAAATTAAAAATATGTGCATAATTCAAACATTCAATAAAATCCCGAAATACTTTTTAGTGTTTATACTAATTCCAAATAACATAGATACCTACTCAAATATTTATGGAGTAAGTACCTGTATATAATAGTTTAAAATGAATGACTTAGATACTTACTATACATTTTGAAAATAAATATTACCTATTGATGTTAATTGAAGATAATGTTTTATCTTTTCAGCTGCTGATTTGCGTTGGCTTAAACTACTAGTACTCCATTCGTTTACTTGCAGGGGCGATCTGAAGAAATATATTATTTTTTTTTTTGATGGGGTAGGATGTTTTTATAATTTGTCGACTATCCAAATTACTCTTTCAAAACGGCAAATAAGCAAAAAAAAAAAGGTTATCAACTTTTTCTAATTTTGTCGACTAAATTACCGAAAAATGTTTATAATGCCGACTCTATATTCCGAACAATTTCTAATTTGCCGACTGAAATCCCAAATACTTTCTATTTTTGCCGACTAAATTCCCAAATACTTTCTGTTTTTGCCGACTATTTTCCAGTGATGGGGAGGTTTGTAACCTCCCCCTAAAATTGCCACTGCTTGGTTTTTCTGGTTATGATATATGCCTATGCTAAAATAGATGTAGTAATGATCACTTAAAGATTATTTGTCAAACATTTTACAGTCGTTTATGCTTATGCTGCTAGTGTGGGAGACGCGATTCTGATGTCAATGTAGGAATTTGAGCCTGCTTTTTCGCGAGTAGGGTTAAGTCATTATTTGAAGTCTTACTCAGTTTTAGTGAGTCAATAAATTTTACAAGGCATTTTTCTCTGGTGTCGTTTCTAGGGGAGCTTCGGTTCGAGTATTTCGCGTTGAAATCATCTCCAACATTTACTTCGCCCGGGGCTGTCTTGATGTTTCTCGAAAGAATTTCAGTCTTAGAACACAATTTTAAAATTCTGCGAATGATGTGTTTGGGATCAATAGAAGGAATAAATCCATGCACCTCTGACTGTTATCAATTTAAAATCGTTTTCTTTTGCACCCGTGTTGTCCAGTGAAATTCCATATATAATTATAACGGTAGACCTTTTATTGGTATCGCTATACCAGACTTTGCTATGCTCTTTATACTGCTTCGAGATCAGTATTTTATCTACTTCTAGATGGATGGCGGTAGTCAGTGACGTATTATCAACTTTTTTTCTGGGGGGGGGGCTTCAAATATATTAAAAACTAATTATTTATATATATATATACACCTAACCTTTATATACCTATATTTTAATATCTTTAGGGGCAAAATCGCTTAGTTGAGAGACAATAAGGACTGTTGGTAAAGGAGGGGTTGCAGGGTCAAAGCACTATATTGGTAAAGAATACTTATTCAAAATATCTCATTTGAATTTTGAACTACTCGACATTTTTAGACTTTCGATATTTTTAGAATATTTTTGTAAAACATGAATAAAAAAAAGTGACAAAATAATTTGTTCAACATTACATATTTTTATATTTATATATTGTACACCTGGACACCTCTCGTAAATATGCAATTGGCTGTGGCTAGAGCCAGGTCTTGGGCTGCGTGGTCATGTCCAATGTTAACTTGTAAAATCTTGATTAATTTGGACGTGAGCCTCGTGTAGCCTTAGTTAACTTCTGTGTCATCTTTGTCCCTTCCTCTTCGTTAGTGAATATCTACCGTAGGAATTAGAGCGCGTCTGTTTGGGACTTCGAAAGCTTGCATGTCAAAAATGTCCTTGAACGCTTCTATGCGGCTGCTGTGCAATCTCTTGCGAAGTGACCTTCATTCTTACACCATCTCCAGCACTGTCGTTTGGACCTTTGCAAGCGTTAGCTTCGTGTCCGAATATATATATGTATATATTTATAAGTAATATATAATATATTTCACATGGTCGAGCTGGACAGAGCCCATCTTTGTGAGATCGCGATAAGCGGCTTTTTGAGCTTCATGCAACGGAAGTGCCTAATATTAGCGCTGCTTGCACGGCTCTATACAATTTTCTAATTCTATAACAATATTATAATAATTGATTCGGGGTTTTCGTCGGTATCACGTACGAGGGTTTGCATGATATCCTCATCAGGCTATTCATCCATGTACCGAATTTGTATGAGACCTCTTTGGTTCAGGTACCTTCCCCACCTATAAAACAGAAAAAAGAATTTTATATATTGTATTCTAAATAGGTACTATAAAATAAATAATATTTACTAGATATAATATATATATATATATATATATTTTTTTTTAATGCATATGGCAATATATATATATATATAGGGTATAGGGCCCATATTTCGTCCTTGTACTTATTTCCGTCACCAAGTATTTCTCAGCCCAGGGGTATCGCACTCTAGCAGTCAATATAGGAAGTTGTCGCATATATGTGAGTCCTTTATGGAACTTTTCATCTATGTCAGCAGCTGTTTATATTTTTTATTGTATCGGTTATAAAAAGTTTTCATTTTTACGATTTTGGGATTCATTGCAGATAACATTTCAAGAGGATTCAGTTAATATGCATAGTAAGTACTTTTACATCAGATTATATATATATATATAAATTATACTTCAATGCAAGTACTTTTAATATATTTAAGTTTTACATTTAATAGTAGCACGCGCGAAATTTTCTGATATCTCAATACATCAATGTTACTAAATTCGTCCCCCAACAGTATTCCGAAGTGTTTGTGCAGGGTACGAAATTTAGTACACATATTTTTTAATTTGAATTAACTTTGGACAAAGTGTATAAGATGTTTGGAATGGAGCCATGCTATAATATGTGCATCATCAAGCATTAGATCGATACGTTTTAAGTGTGATTATTGTTTGTAAATTTAAATAAATAATTTTCATTTTGTTTTTTTTTTTCAATAAATTAACAAGATATACCTACCTATAGAAAATATAATTATAATATAGTAAATATATGATTTAGGGGGGGTCTTTGTTTAAGAGGTACCTACTACCTACTTTATATATTTACTATTAATTATGCATTATAAATAATAAGATTATTTTATAATATATTATGCCGGGGACGAAATATGAATTACATTTTGAAAATTAAAAATGTTGAATTTTTTCATTTTTGCAAATAAAATTATTTTATGCAGTACTTACCCATTTTGTAGATAATTTCTTAATGAATAATTTTGTGAAGTTTTTACAACATTTCGTTAAAAATTGACGTGCTAGAGTAAAAAACCAGATAGAGGACGACATTTGAGCCGCTTACCCTATAGGTAATATATTATTATTATATTATTAGGTATATTAGGTATTTATAAAGATTTTTGTCCTTTCGTTGGTATCATTATACCTATATACATTAAATGTTGTAAAACATTTTTAATATTTTACATATAAACATAGGTATACCTAAGTATTTAAATATGTATGCATTTAATCAATAGTAAAAAGAAAGAAGGAATGTTCGCCCTCCAATTGTTATTGAAAAATAATCTCATTCCCTCCCCCCTACAATTAAATTATTCCTAAATTAACTCAACAGATCTTATTTAAACTTAAAACACTTATAAAAAATAAACTGTAAATCAATATTCCATATATAACATCAGTGTCGGACTGGTATCAAAAGGCCTAGTCCGCGATATGATCAAATAAATATATAAATAGGCCTATCAAATAATAGGCCGTAGTTAATGAAAAATACTAATCGTTACACTTAAGAGGACAAATTTTAGGAGTTCTATATTATATAGACAATTTTTAAAAAAAATATCTAACAATTTCAAAATATTTAAGTACATTTTAAAAGTAATTAAAAAAAAAATTCGTGTCAGTATTACTATTTATTGTTATATAATTAAGATATTTATATACAAAACCGCTTAAAAAATTTGTTCTCGGACTGCAGAAGTCATAATTTATTAAGAAACACATTATAGTAGATACAATTATCTGTATTTTACTATCGTCCTTATTTTGATAACATAAATAAGAACTGATGTTTATCATCTGCGAAAATTCCCACAAAAAAAGATTTTTATAAAATTAATACCTTTTTTTATTATTTCGTTTTTAAAATAAAGATAACGATAGAATTTGTAAATATTGTGTACAAATTTGGTTTCTTAATTACGACTACAGATTGAGAAAATAGGTATTTATTTTTGATAAAATAACACACACGTCCTCCAGTCCTAATATCATAATATTTTGAAAAAGGTAATATAAAATTTAAATAATCCTAGAAAATTAGATTGTTTATTAAGATTAGATTTAATTAGATTGAAAATTGTAAAATGGATTCAGTAAGTTGGAAAGTCAAGGGGAAAAATTTAATAGTGAATTTTTTTAATAAAACAACATTGTTTAATTTTTAAACTTGATCTGAAATGTTTATAGGACGTAGATATATTAATAATGAAAAATACATTTTTAGTACTTAAGAACATTTTTAATCTAGTATTTGAAAAATATGCTGCTATAGCCATAAGAAGATGCAAAATTGTACATACCTACCTAATATGTAGGCATAGTATCTACCTATATAGTATAATAAATTAATCTATGTCTTGGAAAAAATGGTAAAATTTGAAATATATATTTTGGTGATAAAGGAACATATAAGAGATACCTACGTCCTACATATGTGTATTGAGCCTGGGCATTTTTAAATAAATACTCAATTTATCTGAGTATTATAAAATACATTTTGACAAATAATTTATCCAAAAACTTAATACATACTTTACAGAAAAATTAAAATACTATTTTACAGGCCTTTACAAAAAAAAGATCAACTATTCAGACATTTTGACTATGGTTGTAAAACAAAGTTGTTAATCTTATAATTCTAAGGCTTAGACTCTAAAATTACGCTCAACAATCGAAAAAACCAATTTTAAAATTAGTGAAATTTGGAGAATCTTCCGGTAGTGGTAAATTGTAAATTCGGGAATGTTGTTAATTTTGTCAACAATATACAATGTAATAATAAAACTAAAAATTATTACTTAATCCCAGTATTACAGCGGATGATTAGTGATATATATATAGGTACATTTTAAATAAAATAGGTACGCCAACAGATTTCAAAAAACAAATCAATCGTATAGAATTTTTAATATGATTGCAGAATATAAGAAATAATACTCGTCTATTTAGTAAATAAATATCAGGTCTGTAGATTTATTAATAAATATTATTATTAAAGTATGAGCAAAGGGGCCCAGAGGCCAAAAATTAGACGAGGGCCCAGTCTGCGATCGCGGACTAGCGGTCCGGGCCAGTCGACCCTGTATAACATATATAATATAGGTACCTATTAATATCAAAGCTTACAAAACATAAAATTTAAGTTACCTATATAATATATTAATACTTCATACTTGCTATACATATATATGCATAATATATTATATAGTATATAATAATTATAATAATTAGTATATACTTATTATATAAGTACCTATATAATATAATATATATAAAATAAAACTAAAAAAATTTTAAACATAAATATATAAAAATTGACTGAGAAAATAAATGCTATCTATACCTTTTTAAATAATTATTATTTACAGTTAAATTAAAAATATTTAACGGGTACCTAACAGATATACAGGTACATATGTACCTACTGCAGTGTACTTATACGCGTTTTATTATTCTACTATAACACGTCAAGTAATAATAAAAATGGATTTATCTTTTTATTTTCTATCAAATACCCAGTATGTTTTATCTATCTATAGGTATTTGATATTATTATAGATAACAAACGATGTCGTTTAGATACTTCACAGATAAAATTCATAGTTACTGAAGATTTATACTTTAAAAAATAAACATTGTTTTAAATGACTGCAGCGCTATATTTTTTAGAACGCTGTAAATAAAAATATGATGTTATTATATATTCATAACTTAAATTATGTATATTCTTTTCTAAATGTTAACCCTTTTTTATTTCATTGTATATACGCATCTTCGAAATTCTAAAAATGTCTTAAAATAAGCATATTGCAAATTAGGTATATAATGTAATATACCTATATACCTACTTTACAACATATAATTATAATATTAGGTATATATTATCATATTAATTCAAGTCTCTAAAAAAATTGTCTGCTGAATAAATTACAATGTCATAACTAAAGACTGGATTTTTCATAAAATGAATGGAGTTATTTTCTACATCATAATATAGGTATACTTACATGCAGTCAAAAAGAGTATTTATTAATCATTAGGTAGGTACTAAATTATATTATTCGATAATATAACAAAATTGTATATTGCATATTTTTTACATATTTTGGGCGTTAGTGCATATTATTAATTTAAAGGAATTTTTCTGTATAATATTATGGGTGATGTAAAACAGGCATGTCAAATCTAAAGTATCAACTGGGTTAAAAATACTGAATAGAATAATAGGTACTATGCAGACCGCAATTGAATACAAACATTGTATACAGGGCCAGCCTGAAGAAACTATTGATATGGGGGAGAGGGGCGTGTGTGTCTTGAAAATACAGACAAAATATTTGAAACAAAAAAATAAAATAAAATCATCAACTTATTTCAGACATACTTTTTTTAATTGTATTCTATAAAGCCACATTAGATATTATTAAATATTATTTTTAAGCATTTTTAATTACCTATTTATTAAAACACGAAATTATAATTTATATATATATATATATATTTTTCGCTCTTTATTATTTTCACTTAATTTTCCAACGATACTGGTAGTTACGTGCCGTAAAAAAAAAAGCCCAGGACCGCATGTTTGACATGCCTGGTGTAAAATATTATTTAATCGCTAAAAATTTAAAAATACATAATATTTAATTTAATCTTACTTTGATTTCTTGATTGCATAAACATTTTATTATTCAGTATCATCCTTATTTTGCTGTATAAGTTTATATACTAATGTATAGTATATATATTATGTACCTATATACCAATATAGTAACTAATGTAACATATTTTTTTTTGTAATAAATATTTAAATTTTTTTATATTATGTTTGATTTATCATTAGTATTATATGTACTTACTAACACGCAATTTAAAAATAAACAAAAATAATGACATTTTATACTGCATATTTCGTATTTATTCTTGCAAATTTTTAATTTTATAAGTGCACATTTAATAGCAATGTTTCTGCATAAAAGTCCGATCTTTAGTTAAAATCACAAAAATGTCAATAAACTCTCTTATAGAAAAATAAAAAATGATCTTTTTAAAGAAATTATATACAAACTACATGATATTTGTAACTGGAAAATGGATGTAAATAAAATCTAATGATATTTAATATTTGTTATAGGGGTGGTGAAGTTAAAACTGGTCGTCATCCTCTATAAATAAGTACGCCTCTGGAGTTGTCGAAGAACAAGAGGATAACTAACTGTATACTACTTTCAGTTCTTCTAACATTTAAATGTTAATAACAATGATAAACAATTGGTTCGACATTAAATTTTTATAAATGCAAAATGTTAGAAAAAATATTTTGCGTCAATGTATGAACTACAAAGTTAAAAATAAGATATATGTTGTTATTTAAAATAATTATTATTGAATTAAATCTATGATGATGACAATTTTGATTTTGTTTTCATAAAAAATAAAAATGTACACATTAGTTATAATAATTTTAAATTACGATTTGGAAAAAATATTCGTAAAAAGCCAAAAATTGATTGAGAAAACGAGTGTTTCCTGTAGTTATAAAAGAATTACTGGACATAATATATATTATATAGGTATATGTTATAATGGCGTGCCGTACCTATATACCTATATGTACAATTTTAAATCGTATAACATTGTATTACAGATGGTCAATTAATGGACGGTAATAAAATTCACTTAAAATGGGTGGAGTATATTATATTATGATGAATATATTACGATTCGCCAAAATCACGGATCATTACAATATTTACTAGAGGTATGTATACGTTCGGTTTTTTACTACATCTAATATATAATATCACATATAAGGTCACCGCTTCGAGTCCTGCGTACCAAATTATTTCCGCGTGTACAAAACTATAAACTGTGTTTGGCACGCAAACGAAGGACTCGTATAAGGTAGGTATCGTCTTTGTATTGTGTGTGAAACATCCAAATAAAGGGTATTTTTAAAAAAAAAAAAAAAAAATGTCCATTGGAAATCATATATAGGAGATACCTACATAATTACTATATTTATATATTAAGTATATAAAAAAATAATATATTAACCGGATATACCTATTTTCCTATGTATGCGGATATTTTTTCCTATGGACTCTACTATATGTATTATACTAGAACGTTATAGTTTGCTGGAAAATTTATAAATAAAATAATGAGAATTCAGATTTTTATAAACTAAAACATAATAATTAATTTCCTAAAAAAATGCATCAATGTACGTATATTGTACTTAGACTCCAAAAATGTAATTGAAATAATATTGTATATTTTGTTAAGTTTAGACAAATTGAAATAAAAAAAGCCGGGAAACACTTCGTACGTTGGGTAGAATAATGGTGACGGATATATTGAATTTGAAAGCAACGATAAATCTTTCTAAAAAAATGATTCTGACCGAAGCTTTGGTCGATATATTTGACAATTACTGTAAATTATACTAATAATAATGTATAATATTATATAATATACTGTAGGTAATATAAAAGAAAAAGAAAAGAGAAATTAATAGGAGTAATTAATAAAGAGTAGTAGGTGGTACGGTACGTTATAGGTGGTAGAGTGTGAGATGGTAATAATTATGATTCAATTATATTACAACTTAATATATATATATGGTATATAATAACTGCACTTATACGTTTTGGTCGTCTGTCTGTGATATAAAAAAAAAGAATAATGTACTTAAAAAAAGTTCAAAAAAGTGCAAAAAATTATTTGGAAATAAAAAGAATTCGAGCCGAGGATTCCGCACATGAAAACATCGTTAGCTACCATTAGACTACTTATGAATTTTGAAAATTTTAGAAAAATAAACCTACTAAAAGAAAGTAGTAAAATCGCTAAATTTCAATTTGATATAACTTAAACCAATTCCGAACAACAAATTCTGACTTCACCATTTTTTTTTTTTTTTTTTTTGATAAAAAAAACTATATTAAAAAAAAAGAATGTGAAAAAATGAAGTAGAAAAGTTATACTTATTATGAATTAAATGTCTTAAAATCGAAATTTGTTATAAGTAGCCCAAAAATGGATAAAATTTTTCCAAAAATTGTTTTTCTTTATAATGTGCTAATATTCGTATTTGGTGAAAATTTCAAGTTTATAAACCAGTTATTTTCCCAAAATTTGAACACATTTCATCCCGAAATGTCGAAAAAATGAAATAAGTATTTAAAAAAAAAATTTAAATGGCTATTAAAAAATATTAGACGTACAGATTTTTAAAATTTTTAAAATCGAAAAATGATCTCTCTAAAGTACCAACTAGATGCAATTTGCTACCTGAAAATAGTACTATATGTAATGATCGAAGCACTTCTTAGATAGATTTTTTTGATACAGACAAAAAATAAACACATCATCGTAAAACCAATACATTCCTTGCTTCGCTCAAAATCTAAAAAATGAAAACAAAATAGGCATGCTCAAATAGAATAGGTATTTAGGATTCAATCTCTGAAAAATACACCTTAAATTAGTTATACGCAGTATACCTATAATTTTCATTATTACCTATTATCATTTGATATTATGAAATAAATTAAAATACAAAAATATAATAAACCAGTTACACAGCTATTATTAAAAATAATATATTTTAAAACCCGGTTAGATTTTTTTTCCTCATTTATATAGCTATAAAGATCTAAAAATTAAATTGCAATTAAAGAATCTAATAGTTGTATTGAAAAAATGTTCTAATATCTAATATATGTTACTTACAAACCCGTAAAAAATCCCCAAAAAAATATTATTAGAAATTGTAGTATAATGATATGTATAATATGAAACATATTAATTGTGATTTGAAAAGCATCGTGTAAAGCATTCTAAAACAATAAGCAAATTAAATGAAATTCAAACTCATATAATAATACAGAATTAGATTAATTGAAAAATAATTAATTTTCCTTTATAATTTGATCATCAGAATTTTAATATATACATCAATTACATTTTAAGGATATAATATTATATATTACAATATTTATAATGAAAATTAACAAAAATAACAAAATATTTTTAAAATAAAATCAAGAAAATGAACATTTTCCGGAAAAGATTCTTATATTTAAATATACAAATACAATTTAATACACAAAAAAAATTTATCCGAATACTTTTTTTAATTTTGCTCCACATTTGCATTGTTGTATTGCACACTTTGAGTCGTACTACACACTGAAATAGGGGCCTGCTAATTAGTGGTTGAATTGGGAAAAAAATAACGACGGACTCTGGCTTAGTTAAAAAATCAGCGTTCTGGGACATATAAGAGAAAAAATAAGACTTGGATAACTTCGTCTCTCACTCCCCCTATCCAATATTTTTCAACCAGAGGACATTTTTAAAAACATTTTAGATTATTATATAACATGAATAGAATAGAAAAATATAAAATTTTTTTTACATCAACGTTGGGTTACATTTTTTTCATAGCATAGTTCCTTTTTCGAAAGAATTGAATAATTTTCCTTTTAAAGTAATAATCGAGAAAGTTATAGATGTATATAAACCAAAATGTAGTTTTTATATAATTTTTCAACAAATGTTTTTATAAATTACTGATAGTGATCAAAAAGTTTTGAAAATTGTATCTTGTTTTTTTTTTTAAACACGTAAATTTATCAGTGTTACATTTCAACTCTCTGACATTATTTATTATTTCTGATTTTAAAATTTTCAGTATAGAATTCTTGTTCACTTAAGAAAACTACTTATAGCCTTATAGGTATACCAGTAAAATCGAAAATTGATCTCTTTTAAGTATCAACTACAATAAATTTTCTAGGTATTAGAAAGCTTATACTCCCATTAAACTTCTTTTACCTAAACTAAAATGCGAATAAAAACGACTATACGACAATGGAAAATCCAAAACATAGTGATCAATGGTATAGAAGTAGAACGTAAATCGCCATTCCACTAATAAAATTAAATATAAACAATACTATAGGTACCTATAGAGTAACTGAAATTATTATCGGTGTCGCATTTCTTTCGCCAAGATTTCGCCATTCTTTTAGGTTATAGCCATTCACGGATAATAAAGATTATTTATTACCTACCTATTTATTATATGATACTAATATGATTTGATAAGACAAACTATTCTACATTTTATATCATGATTTTTATCTAAAACCTATTATGCGATAAGGATAAAAAACATTTGTTTTTGTAATTTTACGATTTTTCCAAAAAAATTTAAAATTTTAAAAAAGGTTAAGTAAAAATTAAAATAGGCATTGCTTTCTCTGCATTCCTTGATAAATAAATTAAGAGGTACGCTGTTAAACATGAAAAAAATGAAGAGTAGCTCCGTCTCCCTGCATCTCTCCCCAAATCCATCACTGCTCCTAATATTAATTAACAATTTTATGATTTGAAACTTCAAAATTTAAAATTGCTATAAATATAGCTTTAAAAAAAAAAAATCAAGATTGAAATGACGTACTTACATTTTTTCTCCAAATATATTTTGAGTGAAAATATAAGTTTCTAGAATCATTATTTACGGAATTACGAAGAAATAGCCAAAGTCGATTTTGTCCAAATCGTATTTTTACCGTTTTTACGTAATTTGTATTGTTATCTATTGATATACCTAGTTTTTCCTTATACGCGTTAAAAAACTACCGGGAAAATTGAAAAATAACCTCTATAAAGTATACCTACCAAATATAGATGCAATTTTCTACCGGAAAATGGATAAGCATATGTAATGATTGGAACACTCTTTCTACTAGGATTTTTGGGTACAAATAAATTTTTCACATATTGCAAAATTATTGCGATTACATTCGCAATATTTACATTCGGACATTCCACACTACGCTTAGAATCCAAATTATATTTTAATTTAAAAATCCGTGATTTTATTATTCAATTAATTTCAAAACAAACTTGAGTTACAAACTTTTCATACATTTTCAGACTTTTAAATATAAGTTTTAGACATCTTATGTTACCGCTGTGTCCGTCCATAGTTATTAAATAGTAAAAAGTTATGATTGTTTATTTGGTTATTATAGGGAAATAAATATTATTCGTTTTGTTTTATATTTTGAGATTATTGTTTAAAATACGTTTAGAAACTGGGAATTTATAGCAAATATTATGTATAATATGAATAAATATATTATATTTATACATTTAGTCGCTTTTATGAAGTTTATGTAAGTAGATAATATTTTATCAAATGTATACCGTACACGCAATATGTGGCGTATTATAATATTATATAGGTATACAATGTACATTGGTCTATTTTTGATATAACTAATATATTTTATTATATAATTGAATATGTTTTATATGTATAGGTATGTGTTTTTCATATATAAGTACGTTTATATTTAGTTATGATAACCGAATATATTTATTATTTACGTAGATACTCAAATTATATGAAAATATATTTAATAATATAAAATATATATAATATATACCTACTTACAATACATTTTTTATATTTTAAATTAGCGAACACGTATTTTTTTTTATAGATCTATGTTTTTATTCCCATAATTGTACATTCGCATACATCTATAATATAATAAACTTGATACCTACCTAGCTGATTCGTTCAATAAACATGGTTTTACATTTTACATAAATACACTCACGTTCTTGACCTATGCACATTTTACTTGTATTTTATTTGTAATATGTAATTTTATAAAAAAAAATTCGTTACTCAAATATTATGTAGGTACATTTATATAATATAGGTATTACCTACATATATGTTTTATGTCACATTGCCAACAAATTGTTCCTAACCGTTCATATAATGTTTTTGTTTCTAGGAAACATTTTTTGGACAGTAAAAATACCTACT
Source organism: Pemphigus obesinymphae (assembly GCA_025469235.1). NCBI lineage: Eukaryota > Metazoa > Arthropoda > Insecta > Hemiptera > Aphididae > Pemphigus > Pemphigus obesinymphae. The sequence goes on from JAIPRL010001249.1 coordinate 59,517, forward strand.
CTACAAATTGCATATATATTCGTAGCCGCTATATAACCTTTATATCGATTGGAAATTAAACACAGATGGTATATACAATGTATATAGATACTTTAGAAAGGTCATTTTTGGGAACTTTTATAGTAATTCTCGTGGAAATGACAAACAACTTCGGAAAAGTAATGAAATTTCTGGTAAATTATCCGGACAGACCGGAATTATAATCAAGAGGATTTTATTTGATATTATGTTAAGTTTACTTTTAATAATAAACAAAAGACAACTCTATGGAAGAACATTATTACAAATTTTAGATCTAACGAAAAAAAGTATTAATATAATACCTACATTTATTTTGCCCGTAACTTCATTAAAAATTTAATTAGATGTTGAAGGTTTTATTTACTAGGTAATTGTAGAAATTAAATATATCATGAAAGGCATATAATATACATTGGTACATATACAATATTTTACAAATTAGTTTTAAAATTCCATTTTTTGAGATTCGTATACTATAATTGGTCTTTTTATTACATTATAATGATTGTAATCAGCGACGTATTTATGGGATGCGGGGGGGAGTTAGGAAGGTCGATCATCTTGAACACCAAATTTTTAGTGATGACGCCATATAATACTGTAATAGCATCAGGTAAAGGTGGTCAATATTTTTTTCAGGACGTCAAAAAATATTAGCATTGGGGTTGCAAAATTATAAATACGTCTCTGGCTGCAGTACAACCTATAGAGAACTCACTTCAATTCGGAAATTCGCAACCTGCAGTTACAACCACGGACCATGATGCAACCAAACGTTCCATTATAATAATCAATGATAATACCTATAGAGTATATAGATATAATATATTTATTATCAGTATTAACTTCCATGGTTTCCAATAATTTAAGTATAGATAAATTATACAAAATAGTTATTATTTCTTCATTTTATAAGCATATATTAGGTATTTAATATTTTGCTGTGATTATAATTGTTGAGCTATAATAATTTTTTAATTAATAACAAATAAAAAAAAAAAACTTTAAATAATATTATATTAGAGGTACCTATATATAATACCAGAGACCAGTAGAAATAGATCACATTTATTGGTAAAAGGTAAAAAATTAGTTATTATATTTGTATATACCTATACAATATATTGCTACAATATTATTCTATAAATATAAAATAATATAATGTATGTTCTGTATATTAAAATCTAATGTTATTAATATTGTATAATATAGAATACTTGCATATTTATTTTATTTTAAACGTTCGTTTAGCTAATGAAAGACTCACCATTATAAAATTAGCATAAATAAATATTTATTTATCGGGGCCAAGTGAATGATATTTGATGAAATTATTATTTTTGGATCTATATAGACATTTTACTACTGACTTGTGCTATGACTGGTGTATATTGATTTCTGATAATAATAATTATTTTCTTCGCCGGGACAGATTCATTTCCAGACTCTCATACTGGATGAAACATTTTGGCCTTTATTATTGTTTAACGTAATTATATCTATTGTTTTATATTACCGGGCATGATTGTTCAGCAGTGAAGCTTTACAAAGGTATGTACATAAACTAGTTTCCAATGTTTCCATTTGAGTTTCTATGCACTTAACTTGCTAAACGATATAATTTAATATGTTACTTTAATACATTCTTTTAATTAATTTAAATTATTTGATAACATTCTAATTTTTTCACCGTATATATTAAAGAGTGTAATATTGTAATTATCATACATAATTTATTTTTATGGACAGAAAATTCGTAAGCACCTACATTAAAAATTAGTAAGTACAGAAACATTTATGTACTATAAAATACGTCTTTATAAAATAACCTATGCAATATTTTTTTTAAGAACTTAAATAATAATAATTATCTATTATATTATATACCCGAAGTCACAATATTATACATTTTTATTTTGCGTATATGTATTTTAACAACTATGTTGCCAACTTCAGTGCATATATCAAAAACAAACTTTCTGTACTTGCTGTAGATGATAACATATACCTAGTTGTTGAAATACGCAAAATAAAAATGTATATATAATATTATTATTATATATATAATATTGTGACTTTAGGTATATAATATAATAATTATAAATAGTCATAAGTAAGTACTCATATATATATTAATTAAATAATAATATTTTATTCATTTAATCATAAATGCAACATTTATTAAAAAAAAAATCATTAATATATACCTAATAATAATAAATACAAATTCGATACAAAAACCATTTCCGTACATTAAAAAATATTTGATTTTGTGAAAAGGCACGATGTTTTTATAGAATTGGAATTTGGAAAGATGTTTTTGCAAGGCTGAACGAAATAAGATGGTCGATGAAAAGTTAAACAATGATCAAAATATTATCAAAAAACTGATATAGGCATGGGTTACACGAAATACAGAATTAGGTGTAGTTAAAGCACAGAAATATATATAATATATATATATATATACCCAAAAATGAAAATTTTTTTATGAAAATATTCAAAATATAACTGTATATTTCAGTATCTTGTAGACTAAAATTCTAATTCTTCATAGGTAAGTTGAGTATGTAGCTATTTTTAAAAAAAATTTTACCATTCAGTAAAAAAGTAAATACACGAACTTCCGGGCTCTAATTATTATGTATGTTACAGTACCTATTTATAATATATACCTACCTATGTAATATGTATGGCTGCACCTTGACAATGGAAACAATGTAATATAATATAAAAATTGTCCATTATTTCAAAACATACAATTTGTATCTATATAATATATAGTATGTGTATACCTATCTACTCATATTTCAGTATATATAGGCACGTTTGTATAAAATTATATTCGAATGATCGAAACGAATATTAATTAATATTTATGTCGTTGAGACACATGTTCGATAGATTGGTCATTGGTATAAATTTACTAGTAATTTTGTCATACATGACAAGTATAGGTATTTTATTTTCATCTATATGTAGGTACTTACTATACAGACATACCTACAATGTGTTAGAGGTAATTGAAAATATTCTTATCCTCCAATTTTTTAAATCAATTTTAATTGTTTTTTATTTTTTGTACAATATACGATATAGAAATGTAATTTTCTCCTATTTTGTATTATAATTTTAATATTTTTAAATTTGTGCATGCGCCGTACAATATTTATTTTTTGAATAGGAACTCCAACTTTTGATACCTAATTTGGACAGATCAAATTTTTTGTAGTAATTTTAATAAATAAACATGAAAAATCGATTATTTTGAAACGGTATTGCAACTCAATAAATTTTAAGGGTAGGAGTCCGATAGGACCATTAAAAAAAATTTGAATTTTAAATTCTGAGCGAAGTGATTGGTTTTACAATAGTGTGTTTTTTCATGTCTATATTCATTTTTTCGAGTAGAAGGAGTCGGGCAGAAGATTTGGAGTAAAGAGCTTTTTTAAAAGTAAAATGAGGTAATTTTTCGATTTACCCGGTAGTTTTCTAAAGAGAAAAAGAAAAATACATTTTATAACGGAATATAAACATTAATATTTTTATAAATCTGAAAATAACAAATAAATAGTTGTCGTGGTTACCGATAATATATTTTTATGTATGTATGTATATCAAACTTCACTCAGAATCATTTTTGAATGCAATTTGATTTATCTATTTGCTTTAAAGTCTAAATTAATAATAATACACTATACTGTCTGAGGATCGGACGAACAATAGATCAACTTCCATTATCTGTATCTAGATGATTTTTTTATTTTAAGTATCTAAAATTATAATTAAATATAATAGCACAAAAGTGTAATAATTATTAGGTATTAAAAAAAAATTTATTGAATATGGAACAAGAATTATTGGATTTATCAAATAGTCCTATTACATTGCAGTATACAAGTATTTTATCTATCTGTATATAATACCTGTATACTGTATAGGATATTTTTGTATTTATTCTTTACAAAATAAATATACACCTACTATTTAATCCCCTTCAGATAGTGGTGGCTCGTGGGCTTTGAAAGTGGGAGGGTGATTAAAAATTATTCAGTTTTGAAAAGCATACAATACAATATTAATTATGTACCAATTTAAAAAGTACCTATTTATTAAACCAAAATGAATACCACATAAAACAAAAATATAAATACGTTTTACAAAAAACTGAAAATTACGAAATAATGAAACTTATGCGTTTTATATTCAAAATTTTAAGCGTCTATCTATTATTTCACTAAACAGGTCTTCCAAGTTGTTTTATTTAAATTTTCTGTTAATATGATACTGAATATTTGTCTACTTTATTATAATAATATAATATGCACCAATAATAAAATAATAAATTAAAGAAATAATAATGAAATATAGAAATGTGCACGCGTCACGAACAAAATAAATACACGTTAACTTGTTCTGTGACAACCTCAGTTTACATGCATGTCGGGCGATTATTCGTATCGCTCCGACGGCTGCATTATTACCGAATTTCCCCTCCTATATTTTTGTGTTTTTATCGTATAGGTTATGACGGGTGATTGTCAACGTCGCCCCAGCGCCGAGTGCTGTTCGATACTCGATAACCATTCAGATGAATAATATAGGTACCTATTTCAACCGTGCTTTTACCTACATATATACTCCGATTACCTCATAGTGTTTTCATAACAATAATGGAAAATAATTTTTACTTTGGATAATAATATTTTTAAAATGCATTACAATGTAAATGTTACAATTTTAGAGAGAGGGGCGATCGCTCAGTCATCTTTACACACGAGTCGCCACTGCTTTCAGATATTATCATATTTATATATATTTTTTCATTAATAAATATTAGATATTATAAATAGTAGTATGACATATATAAATTATAAACAAAATATAATGCAATAATTATAGGTATATAGGTATAGGTATATAATATACTATAAGGTATAGAGTGCATATAATATATAATATATGCACTTGGCATCTGCAGTGCGGTATACCGCGGCATATGACAAGAATGCCAAATAAATATATATTATATATATATATATATGTATATAGGTAGGTACGTTGTTTATATTTTATTTATTATTGTATTATAAATAAATTGATAATATACAAGTACGGAAATCAATTAAAATTGCAAAGTTACATTATATGTTTAATGTAGGATAAATTCGTAGCATTTGTTTTAGTTGGTATTTTTGTATTTCATATTATGATATACTTGCACTATAATATACTCGTAGATGGCAGTGGATGACCTGATAGTTAATAATAATAATAATCTGTTGTACCTATATTTTAACAACTTTTTTTAAAATCTAAAAATAGAAATTACATTTTTTTTCCACACATAAATATTTTACATAATTTTTTCACAATTTGAATTATTGCGAAATGTAAGTATAAAAACTTCACAACCCAAAGATACTCTTCCTTTTAATCTTCTATTGTAAATCTAGAGTAGGTATTTTTAATTGCAATCATTACTTTATTGTTACCTATATCAGTGTTTTTGGATGAGCCACGTACTGCAGCAGACTATATACAGAGAATGGATATTGAACGTAGGTAGGTATATTGTACACTCATCCGTTTCGCTCGCCTTGGCAAGAAGTATTGTATTGTAGGTATTAATTATTATTTTATAGGTGTACAATATTTGAGAATAAAGACAAAATACTGCGTTCGAAAATAAATTCCGAGAAAAGCTCAAATAACAATGGCGTGTTCGAGTAGTAGTAGTGGTCTGTTGTTTTTGAAAATTCAAGTGTTAATAAAAATAATTGTCATATCGAATCCCGAAATTTTTCTGGAAAGTACGATTATTAGCCAGCTCACTCGTTAAATTTCTTAAATCTTAAATATTGTGAATTTTAGAAAATAAATATAAGAATACTACCGTAATAGGTACTTAGAATATCTATAAAAATTAAAATACAATTAGAAATAATGTTTACAAAATCTACCCACCAAAAAATAAAAAGTAAATAAAAATAACTTGTACTATATTTTATTGAATTATTATTTTCCGGGCTATAGCAATTAGAGAGATGTGATTTGTCATTAAATTCTTTGTTAACTATATAGAAGTCTTTCATAAATTATTTTATTAGGAAATTTAAGAATCATTGGTTGATATCCAATTTTTAATCGATAGAGATGCCATATGAAATATTCTGTATAGACTATAGATGTACTTCTGATGCATGGGTACTTTATAAAAGTTCAAAAAAATAAACACCTATCTTTGTAAAATCAATAGGTAACTATTTTAGTTCACACAGAATTCTATATAGTTATCAATATATATTATTATTAAACACATAAATAATTTTACGGTTTTGTTTATTGAATAATTTACTCAACATTAATTGCATTAATGATTAAATTAGTAAATATAATTTTAATTTTAATTTTGGGGTTTTAAAAAATACGAGGTTGATCAAACTATATATTGGGTAATAATCTACATAAAAATCGAATTTTTTTATCATAGTTTTTTGAAATACGTTATTTTTGTTTTTAGTTATTCTTTACGGTTCCCTTACGAAGTTTAAATTATAATATTTATTAATATAAATGATAAAAAAATCTAAAGTTTAATATTAATTTATTGTATTTTACAAAAAAGTGGTAGAAAAATATCGTTTAAACTTTAAAAATTAAAATTATTTTTACGTAGGTAGGTTACGAAAATAAAATGCAATTATTTGGTCATTATTTAAAAATATACATGAAAAAGATTGTAAAGATGTATAAATGATTATTGAAGGAATATTATCGTTTATATAAGTATTTGGTAGAATTATACAACTGATTTAGTTATAAATTATTTTCTATATTATATTGACTATAGTTTGTTAACTTTTGTTAAAATAATATTTGTATAATATTTATGTATTTATTTAGTAATTATATAGTTAATACTTAAATTTTTATTACATTTCATAGGTAATATTATTCTGCTAATAATGTTTATAGAGGAAAATAAATCGTGACGTGTAATTATTATTAAATTGGGAGACTATAGTAGATTTTATTCGTAAACCAAATCACCGAGGCCGTGATCTTTTAATACACCTATACGCCTATATAAAAGGTGAACTTTTCCTTTTTGGTTTATTTTATAGACATTCTGATTTTTATGGTCTACTTTTTTTACTACTATTGCATATACAAGTAAAATTATTGTTTATTTAATTATTTTTCGTATTTAATTAATTTAATCAATTGATGTAACATTATTTTGATAAATTTTTTTCTAAATCGATTAAAGTTACACATATTTTTTAATACATATTAGGATACATATTAGATATATATTATACATACACATATACAATTATTCATACATTATAATTCCTAAGTATTGTCTAAAATTATATAGATTTTAAGGGAAAACTGATATTGTGAAATTGTTTCATACATTTTATGCAAGACTACTGGGTGAAGTTAATAATAAGGATGGATTAAGTTAATTAGAACAATTAGTTAAAAATAAATAAACGAATATCTGATAAGTTAAAGTTAAAACTTGTTTTAGAACTAGATAATTTTATAAATTTCAACTTCATTTTAATTTATTAACTAGGTAATGCTCACTTTTGATTTTTTATAAATTCAATTTTTTTAAACTATTGCAGTATTTTACATTTTTGTAAAACACTAAATTCGTGTACAGGAATTAAACAAAATAAATTATTATACATATTTATATAAAATTATTTTGAATTTAATACGACGAATAAAATCTATTACATTATCATAATATTGTATTGCGAAAACAGAAAAAAATTAATGATATTGTATATAGTACGCGTACATACTTCGTTATATATTTATAAATGAGACATTAAACGTTTACTGCGTAGTTTTCAACATTGAAAATATGCTAACAATATAAATTTTATAATATTGTAGTCAATAACTAACGTATTGTTTTTAAACCGCTTTAAAATTATAATTGCCGATTTTTCTTTTTCACGAGAATTTATTGAGTAGGTATTGACAAAATAATATTGTACAAAGTTCTTAGAATATCGACTTCAAATAAATATTTTTATAATTTTTAATATTTCTTAAAACTAACTTAACGAATTTTGTATAAACGCGATCGCGATGTAACACCAACTCACCAATATTAATTGTTATTTGTTTGAGCCCCGGTGACATACCATAGTCGTTAATCGCACTGTAGATAGATATAAATACTTCATTAAAATCTTAAATAGAACAATTGGCAGTTGTTACGTAAAATATTATGAAAACAATATTTCTTTAGATAATATTTTGAATTAAGTAATTAATTTTTAATCTAATTTCACACTAAAAACTTGTATAATATATAAATATATATTTAATATTCACTAAAAATTAATAAAATGACCGAAAAATGCTAAAAAAAATGCTTTAAAAATTAAAAAAAAACAGCGAAAAATGTAAAATAAATGTTTGACTTTTGAAATATTTATTATATGAATCGAATTATGTACTTGGAATGCATTGTTTTAGGGAACCCATTGAAATCCAGGTCCTAATTATAATATATGTCCTTATATTTATAGTTGTAAGAAACTTATAATTTTAGCATATGGAATGGGCTGAAATCTTCATTAGGAATGACTATTAAGTGATATTTTTGAAAGTTTAAATAATTGTCAATTTTCGTTTTAGAATGTACACAGCATTTTATGATTGACATAATTCTAACCCATACATATTGAAGAGATACATTTTTGATTTTTCATTATATCATATAGAATTAATTGGATAAATTGAATGGATTATATTGTGGATTTTGTAATGATGTGTTTTTTTTTTACAGTAAACGGCAACATCTGTTACGGATAGGTAGTACAAATTCTCAAACAATTTCAATGTGACTGTATTGATCGATTGTAAATTCAGTATTGCAATAGTAGTTGACTCTTTAAACAGCTAATTTCTCAATTTTTCTAGAATAATTTTTAAACGTACAAAAGAAACAAGACTGACAAAAAAAAAAAAATTATGTATATTGTTAAGATCGTTTTTAGTTTTATAGAAAAATTGAAAATTGAAAATTATTACATTGATTTACCATGGATTTCAAAAATTATAATAATAATACATCTGCCAATTAGTGTCTCCCGATTACTCAGACCATCTAAATCGACTCTACGAATACATTTAATCTATATAAGCTTTGAATATATATTTTAAAGTTATGTATATAGGTAGGATAGGTATAATATAATATTTAGTGAATAAATTCGAAAATATGAAGTCAAAAACATATTTTAGAAATCAAAATTAAATAACGTGGCAAGATAACGAGTATACCCTATATACATTATTAAAAGTTGTAATTTACAACTCGAAAAGACTGGAGTCAATGAAATATAAAATAAAAATGTACCAAACTGTAAGTTTAATAGAATATTATATTTATATTTAAGTCATATAAGTTGGATAAGCTAATGTTGTTATTAGGGGCGGACTGGCCAGGGAGGATACCGGGATAATTCTCGATGGCCTGATAAAATAATTGACATAATATGACTTGTTACCAATTATAATTTTTAAATTTAAATTAACAGTATTAAAAGAAAAATGTATATATATATATATATATATATATATTCATTTTTATTTTATATTATATGATTAAATTATCTGCAGGTAAGTATATCAAAATATTTTAAAATGTATTTAGCGAGTTGAGAAGTTTTAAAACAACAATGTTAACAAAAATCACTCAAATTGTCCAAAAGAAACTATAGGAATATGTTTATTGATTAAAATTATATGACGTATGTTATTTTTACATTTGTATTTTAAATAATAAATGATATGGATTCTAGATGTTCAAGTAATAGATACATATTTTATACATTTTTAATAACAAGCTAATTAATTACCTAAATTTTTTTTGTACATTTTCAAATTGCGAGAAAAAAATTTATAAAAGAGTAAAACTGACAATGTACTTAGTGGTTGTAAACAAAAGTATATCGTGATAATTTTAATATTATTAATAATATATTAATCTTAGAACCTTAAAATTTTTGTTAACTATTAATTGAAGTATAATACCTACTATATATTACAGTTTATTATCTATCTAAAATTATAGATTTTTTTTTTATATGGAATTAAAAAATTGTGTAATTTTCTAAATGCTGTATACCTATCTACATATTTTATTTATTTCTGCCGCCAATCATTTATTACATTTAATAATCCATATAGTCAGGGACGTACGCAAGGGGGAGTTAAGGGGCCAAATCTCCTCTTCCATTGATGTATAATACTGTTATATGTTTCATACTATCAATATTATAAATATATAAATGTACTACAATATATAGGTACTATAATATATATTTTTAATAGTATACTATTACAACGACAAAAAAACATCTACTTTAATCTTTCAAGCCTAATCTTGTGTTTATTGAGTATTTATTTATTTTCAAGCCCCCCTCCGCACCCCACCCCATTAATAAATCATGCTTACGCAATTGAACATAGTTACCTAGGTACTAACCTATACGATTACGAAGAAAATCACAAAATTATAATCTCTATCGATATTTTTAGTAGAATAATGTGTTTTATTTATAATAAGAGTACCTATACAGGTATGTAAATGTAAATCTATATAATTTAATACTTTAATAACAATTTTATATTTTTATAATTTTGACTCTTTTTACGAGTAGATTTGTACATGCAAAGTAAAATTTCATTTTTCAACTTCAATTGTATACATCGAATTTAGACTTGTCGAATTGTTATGTATAAACCATACATACCATTGGTTCTAAGACCAAAATTGAAAAATATATTAAGGGGTTCTTAAGAAGGGCCTATTGACCTGACGAAAAAATTTCTGGCCTATAATAATGCCCCAGTCCGCCTCTGGTTGTTATAAATATTACATTTAAATATAAATAACAAATCAAATTATTTAAGGCCAAATATCAACATTATTACTTATTATCATTTAAGGATCGCATAGTTCATCACAACAGATCATTCATTAAAAAAATTGAAATAGAAAAATTAGAATACTAACTGACCATAAACACATAAATTATATCTGCGATAATTGAAAATTATTTATTTATTATACCATTAATTAGGTATAATGTGATTATACCCATTATATTATGAGAAATGAATAAAAAAATGTAATACAAATACCGAATTACCATTATTTTGTTATAATAATATATTAAATCCAAATTAAAAAAAAAATTTTTTCCTTAGCTTTTTTTTCTGTGGCTTTTTTTCTTGTGGCTTTTTTTCCTATTATCGATATACTTACGTGTAAGCTATCTTGTTAACTATCATTGTGTATATAAGCTATTATAGTTATATATTATGCTTTACTTATAAAAAGTACAAACTACAATGTATTAATTTGTCGGTGTCCATGCCGAGACTGCAGCTGGAAAGATGTACATTCACTGATCACACGTGTTCACGATGAGTCATAGGTCGGAACTCGGAAGTATAGGTACCTATACGGTTCTGTATAATATTATGCTGCAGTGATTCACGTCGGGTTTCATATTATGGCAGGACTTGTTTTTGTTAACATTTAGTGGAATTTCGAAATGACTCCTTCCGACTTCCTTCGTCTGTATAGGTTTGATTTTTACGCGATGAGTCACAATATGCCATAGACACGTGTTGTTTTTTACGAAAACCCATTAGATGCAATATGTACAATGTATGGATCAATTTAATATGGTATGGATTGAAACAAATACACATGTTTTTCAATGACTAGTTTAACCATAAATTTACTAACCGACATTAACCAAATGATTTATCTTATTAATTTTAAATTGCAAATTTCATCAAACATAATATTATAACCGGTAGGTATACCTATATACAATTATAGTGTTTACTTCATGCACATCCTTCGTCCGATTGTTATTTTTTATGAAAACTCATTAGATCGAGTATTGATATTAATTGAAAGGAGTGCATGTTTTTTCAAACGTCCATTTATAACCTGACCGGAGATCATATTATTATTTACACAAATATTAATACCGGATCATTTGTTATTAATTCATTTTTAATTACTGGTTTCATTATAATAGTTTATAATATTATAGAGAGTGGTTTTTAATGATGAGATTTTATTTTTTCTGTGTATGTATAGGTATCGCTAAAATCGAATCACGGAAAAAACGTCCAAGGAAAAAGCGTTTAATGGAAAAAAGTCCATCGGTATAAACGTCCAACCAAGAGGTAATAAAATAAAAAATTAAAAAAATAATATAATAAATAAGTAATATTATAATGTATATACATATTATATTGAAACGAATTTTTCGAAAATAAAGTTGTTTACACTCGTATTACAACACATCAATACAAAGTAGGTATAAATGTATAATACATTTATAAACATTTACATATCATTACTAGTATTACTAGTATATTGTTTACATAACATGGAAATTAGAGATATTGATGATATGATCACCAGATCACAGATATAATATAACTGTGAATATGATTTTTGAAAAAAACATTGAAGTCTATATTATACACCTAACTGAGTGTTAGCGTGTTACTCTATGTAATCAGTAGAAATACGGGGTTATTTTTATCATCTGTCTCAATAGACGCACCGTAATATCCAAAATTTAGGTCTAGAACATGAATACTGAACAAATGAAGAATTAAGTAAACTTTGTGGAATGATGGACGGCTTAGCCTTTTTACCAGTTGATGATATCATTAAAGGGAATGACATACTTATAAAATATTGTTCCACAAAATGCTATTGATTTACTGGACTATACTGATGAAATATATTATATATAATTGATTATTCAATCATATTAATTATAGATTAAACAGAGATTTAGACGTTTTTTCTTTGGACGCTTTTTCCGATTTTTACCACTAAAATCGTATAGTTCCGTAGCCCGCAGGTAGGAAATGTGTTCCTACATGCGAAACGGCATTTGAAATGTAATTTTGATTTACTATGTCTTTTTATTTTGCTTACCTATCATAATTTTCTTGTAAGTACCAATTATTAAATAATACAAAAACAATGTACATTTAATAACACGTAGGCACCTACATGTATGTACATATAATTAATATAATATATTATATTCATTATATTGATTATTATAGACCATAATAAAGTCGGTTTATTATAGGTAATATACCTACTACCTAGCTACCGTTATATTTATTATACATATTTAATAAAAAGTATGCAGATATACGAATGAAAGAAAAAAACTCTAAGGAAAAAAAAACACGTTAAAAAGATCAAACGAAAAAACAAATGGAAAAAAATCAAAGTTTAAATTTATGTTTTGTATGCTCGTCTTGTGTTTTTAATCAAATTAAATTGTAATATTTAATTAATGAAATAGATGAAAAACGCTATAATAATGTTGGTTCTTTTAAAATTATAATTTTAAAAATTAAAATAAATCACAGAATATAATAAAAATAATAACATTTTCGTCAATAACACATATAATAATAAATTGAAAAAACTAAAAAATAAATGTATACGATTGAAATAAACACTTATCTGTGCATTTTTAACCTAACAAATAAGTAATAATGTCTCTCAACCATATATATATATACATTATACATACACATATATCTGTGGATTATTATAATATGATATGATAAATACGATTTTAAATTTTCTTTTTTGCATTTTAATTAACTCAAACTATTTTATAACTCAATAAAACATAAATTAACAGTTTTACCAAATTATTGAGCAGGTTTGATAATTATGGTGGGCTTGCCCCAGACACCAGATCGAATAAATAATAATTCAATAGAACATATTTTAACAATAATAAAATTGTTCGAAAAATTCTGTTTTATTTTATATGTTGGTTTTTTTCCGTGGTTTTTTTCCTTGGTTTTTTTCTGTACATCAGACATACAAGAGTATTTTTTTTACGAATTTATAATAGATTGTAATATATCTATAATTATAAAATAATTTTAATTAAAATAAGATTGTAAATCTATATATTATATTTCCGAAAAATGTAAATTTAGACAAAAAATATTTTTCAAAAAGTTCGATTAAAAGTACCTACCTAATCAATCAGGGGTTATATCAATATATTCGAAAATAGTAGACAAGGTCCCACTGAGTCCCATCTCAAGTCTCAATTTAAATACGTTGTAACAATAGTATATATATCTAGCTTAATTATGTTTCGGAGTTGATAGCGACAATAAAATTAGTTCTATAGGTAGGTGCAGGAAGACGTTGCCGTCGTCGAATAAGAAATTTCATTTTTATCTTTCCTTTCATATATTGTAACTCGAATCTGGGACAAAATCCGCCCAGCGTCTAACGAGTAGAAAAAAACCTGCCCAGAAAATACGACGTGGACAAAAGCCAACCAGTATTATTTATACTAGTACAAAAATACAAAATCGGCCCAAGATTTTTTTTTTACTTGATAAATATTTATAATAATATGAATATAAAAATAAAAAATAATTTGAAATACTTGCAATAATAATTTTAAAATTGCATTATTTTATTATTCCAAATATAGTATAGTATAGTGTAGAAACTAATAGATATATTATAGTAGGTACGGCGTAGGTACATTTTAAAAATTATTAAAAACTAAAAAATTCATTTTAAAAATGGTAAGAAATTTACGAGAAATACACTATAATATTGTATAATAATAATGGTTATATTATTACGATTCACATTTTATAACTGCATGTTTTAGTTTAATATTTTTTAAAATTTTCTAATATTTGGAATAATAAAATAATCAATTCAGTTCGTATTTTCAATTAATTTTTATTCATATTTATCAGGTTAAAAAAAATCTTAGTGGATTTTGTATTTTTGTCCGCCTCGTATTTTCTCGGTGTATTTTGTACCCGAAAGATGCTGGGTGGATTTTGTCCTTTTACCTGGTAACTCATACACGTCGACAAATTTAATTATTACACGTTGTTCTTAATTTTGTTTCCTTCGTCGTTAAAATGCGTTTAAAATAAAACAATGGGTAAATAATAATAATCCGCTGTACAGTGTACACTTTACATACATAATACCCTGGGAGATGTTATAGACATTTTTTCATCTAAATATTCAAAATAGAGAAAAATTCATTACATGAAAGAAATAAGTATTAACAAATGTATTTTTCATTTACTTATATTTTTAAACGTCCTTTTGGAGAGGGTTTGAGAGAACCCATAATTGTTTTTTGTAAACATTAAGTTGTAGTAAATTTTTAATAAACTTTAGTTGTTGAAAAAATAATTTTGAAAAAAATGCGAGAAAGTAACATATTGATATGAAACAGCTTTTCAAAAGTTGACCTCCGAAATCATTCCTAAATGAGCGTTTAACCATATTACTTTTTCAAATCATTTTAGTTTATTTCTATATAACATTGTCATTTTCTCATTTAATACATTTTTTTCTATTTTTAATTCATATGTATGAGAATATTTATCAATATCAAATTATTGAATACTTATTACTCAGCTCGGCCTTAAAATAATGAACTTCGAATTTTTAATTTTCCGACTTTACTTTAAGTATATACATTAAACATATTACATGTAATATTTTAATTAATTATGATACTTATGATTTATGAGTTATGAATTATCAAATACTTTGTCCAATGATATTTAGATTTATTATATTTGTGTTAATATTATTATTATTTTTAGAATTATAACATTTCAATTATTTTTCATCAAGATTCTCAGGTCAATCATAAAAAAAATACATTGATTTATCTATAAAGTATAATATGCACTATGCAGTATAGATTATTAAATAAATTATGTATAGTAATTAAGTAAATTGATTAATTTTGTATAAATATCACAGTAAAAAAAAAACATTTTTACGGTATTACGGTAAACAAATTTGTAAAAAAATCGCTTTAAATAGAATTTTTGTTTTTTTTTTTATGAACATATATTACCTATGTATATTTTAATTTTAAATGTACTATATGATTAATTAACCGCCATCTATAACGATAGTTTTATTTTAATATTTTTTTCAATACTGGCTACTTATGTAACCTATGATACTTGTGCCAACGTTGGTAAAATTTCAATGGCGCATGAAAAATAGAACTCATTAACATAATATGCTAAACAAAAAAACGAAAACAAAACATGTTAATAAGTATCACAAAACTATTTTATAAGTAAAATAATAAATAAAATGTGGTGGTTTGGTGTTCGTTAATTTTCCAAATATACAGCATACTGACTATTAACTATATTAAGTATATCTTTTGGTATGTGAGCGTTTTTCGAAACTTTGATTGCATAATGCATACAATTTTAGCACTTAAATAAAAATAGGTTCGCCATCCCAGACCAATAGTATAATATACATAATATGCATATTTGAATTATACATTTTTAAATCTGTTAAATATATTTCAAATTTTTTCTATGCGTTCAAACATTATTTTATAATAATAATTGGTAATGATTTGAATTATTATTTGATGAACTATTTTGTTTTATTTCCTAACAAAAATCACATATTATGTATTTGAGGTGATCGCTACATACCCATTTATAGCAAGTCTTATAATATAGATAACTTTTTTTCTTCTGGTAATTATCAATTATTATGGCACGTTTTGTACCCTCAATTAGTTGGACAAGTCTCTAAGTCACAACATTTATTTGGACTGTTATTTATTTGTAAGGCCCGTCAGGTTGTGTGCCTACATAGATACATTCCTAAATGTATGTATACGTATTTTTCACATCAATAAAAGAGAATATTTTTATACCATATCACACGTACAATATATATATATATATACATTTTGTGAGTATATATTTTTAGTGTTACCAATTTATCAATTATTAGTTTAATAAAAATGGAATGATTATGCATTTCATATTGTCGTTTTTAATTTTTGTATTTGTAGTAACGTATTGTTTAATTGTACTCAATTATTGTTGTATATTTTTTTTTCAATTGACACCCAATTTCAGTAGGTTTAAAAAACTCTGTACAACGACTAACTAGTCGTACTAAAGTATTGTAAAACGAAAACAGATATAATAATTTTATATAACAAATTATTATAGGGAATATACGCGGGAAATGTTATCGTTATTTGGTCTGCTTTTATCTAATTGTTCGGTACCTAAAACGGTAATTTCTATCTTATCGGATCTAACAAATTATATAATAGTATGTAGGTATATGTCCGTTAGGTCATATATCTCTTCGAAGTCCGAATGAGGTATAGTAGTAACTGATGAAAAAAATATATAGGTATATGGTACATTGGTACTAACACAGAACTCTTAATATAATACATATCATTGTTTGTCCATTGTACAACCCGCAATTTATTACCTATCGATAGATATCGAATATCGATTTTAGTTGGGAACATGCGATAACATCGATTATATACTCAGGACACGTTAAGAGTGTACCTCGATTTCGGACGAAAACTCGTCCGCCACGCGCAGGTCGGTATTATACAACGTAACACCAAATAACACAGTATACACCGAGTTGTAGTGTTAGCGTCCGCTCATATTCTGTACCATAAAGTAAGATCGAGGCGACGCGTGTACACGACTGCCGGCGATTGCGCTCGGCTTTCTACGCCGACAGTTCACGATCGTATGGCACGGTATGAGGTGGATTTTTCTGGTCATTCTCTCCGGGGCCGCAGTAAATGTATTTTAATTTGTCTCCCTTTAATGTTTCTTCAGTATGTAATACTTATTTCACCGTTTTATATCATACTTAAAACAGTGTTCAATATGTTATGTGTATATGAATTGTAAAACAATAGAAATAACAAACACTGAAACACCATATAGCCCATAGGTATAGATACTTAGAATCTTTCACTTGGATCAAGCTTGTTAATTGTTATTTATTGAAAACACATTTACTCTATGATAAATTAATGAAATTAATAACATTCATATTACTTGTAATCTTAATAATCCAATGACAATATTATTATCTATAATAATTAGGTATAATTACTAATAATTCATCAGTAATATTAATATATTGGTTGTTTTGATGTTATCATTATCAATTATATTTGTTTTGATAATAAAATTGATAATGGTCGTGCTTTATTCGCGTCATCACTTGAACATAGTGTATACAAATAGTGAATAAATATTGACGCTCTGTATACCAGAGTGGCGGTGTTCGACTATGGTGAGGTTGTGGGGTGGAAACCGTTCGCCACCTACGAGTCGGGGTACACTCTTAACTTTGGCCGGAGTATAATTATATAGCCGACTTGCATCTCGCTAGCAGGACGCAAGTTGGCTATTGAATTTACTACATGTTTAGTTTACCTTTTTTTCGGGACGTAAGTAGTATAGTATGTAGCCTATAAATTACGTAGAATGTATTGAATTATGTATAAATTACAATATGTATACATACTTATAAGTAGGTAGTAATATTATTTGTTATAAATTAAATAAAACGATCTATTTAAAATTATAATATATAAAATATAGATGAAATTATTATATTATATTATTATGTGATGAACAGAAATTTGATTATGATTGTTATTATAACATATATAATATATATGTTAGTATATACAATATACATATGTATAAGTTATTTTTAGTACGTATTGTTATATGGTAATATTTGATTATTTTTTTTATAGTTTTGACTTTTGAGTAATTTGAAAATCAATTTTTGCTATTCCATAATTTTATAATAATAGTATTAATACCCACGAAAAAAAAATTTAATTAAAAATTAAAAATATATAAACGACCTAACTTGTATTTTATATATTATTTTTATACGTATGACTGATGCGAAAACTGTTATACTATAGGTATAGGTACTTTATGTAATAATATATGTCTAACTAAATTAAATTTTCAAGTCGCTCATAAGTTTCTAACTAATAATATGAGTATAATTATATGTACAATTATATAGTGAAATTTTAAATGTTCAATTACGGTAAATTTATACAATAGCCTAGTAGTTTAGTGAAGTAGGTACTTGGATATATATTATAGTAGGTATGTAAATATTTTTTATACTTTCCGAATATTTAGATTTAGAATAATTAATTTTAGCAGTTTTATTCATAGTCTTTTAAATATATACATGTAATAAAATATTGAAAAATTCAGTTTTATCAAATGTTCACAACATTTTAGATATAAGTACCTAAAGTATAACGATGTCGAATAATTT
The DNA here is from genome assembly GCA_025469235.1 of Pemphigus obesinymphae. Classification (NCBI taxonomy): domain Eukaryota; kingdom Metazoa; phylum Arthropoda; class Insecta; order Hemiptera; family Aphididae; genus Pemphigus; species Pemphigus obesinymphae. Next base: position 78,781 of record JAIPRL010001249.1, read on the forward strand.
ATTATCTAATAAGTATAATAACTATTATAATAGGTAAAATAATACATATTTAGTAAATAAATTAACAATTTCACATCCTATTATTTCCCAAACTTAAATATATTCAGGTTTGCACCTTTATATATTAGAGGAGTCGAAGATGGTTAGACAAACAAATCTACCAAATTACTGGTCGGATTTGGTAATTATGGCTTGCACCAGATACCGGACTCCAACAGTAAGAAAAATCTCGTTGCATACCTCATTTGTTACCTGGGAGTCGAAACCGATGACGTCGTGCGCTGTAACACACGTTTCGACCACTTGACCACATTCATAATAATATGGTAACTATAATATAAAGTGTAATAATTATGTAAACGTATAGCGTCAAATATGAATTTAAATCGTTAAAAATAAACGAAATACCTATAATAATAATAATAATAAATAATAATTTTATATTTAAATATTTTTTAGGTATTCGTAAACACTTTGTGTTAGAAGTATTCACATATGACATAGTATTTTGAATATATTTTTATATGTTTATATTGAGAAATATTAGTAGGTATTAAGATACAAGTATTTTTTTACAAGACTAAACTAGTAATGTCGGAAATCTAGAGTAAAAACCCAAATGTGTCGAAATGTGTTTTCTATTGTAATTTCGACATTTTTATTTAGATTTAAGTTACCAAGTATTGCAATCGTGATGAAGTCCGAGTTAATGTAATATATATACGAGTATACCAAGAGTTTCGACACAATTTTATCTCATTTGATTTTGGTTTAAAAACTACTCGTTTTACTAAAATACATATGAAAATCCAAATGATTGGGTATGTACAAAGTAAATAAATCGATTTAGGGAAAAGCACATATTGTAAAACCAATATATTCCTCTCTTCGTTCAGAATGTAAAATGGGTGTGACTAGAATATAATAGTGTTACGTCCTTCGATGACTTGATGATATTACTGTGTACAATTAGATTGTGTTCGAGAATTCAATAAATAATATAAATGTATTGACTATTACCTATATATATATTATAATTAATAAATTCCAACTGTTTTTATTGTTTAATATTGTGATGTTTTAATATAGCGTGACTAAAATATTGTAATATATTATTATTATAAGTAATAATTGGTATTTACATGAAAAAAATTCAAAGTTTTTCTTAGGATTATTTACCCCCGTGAAGTTAGACCTCCGACTTTGATCTATCGACTTCGGACTAGTACCAACATTTTGAAACTTTTTGCTACCTACTAATTGTAACCGATCTCTTTGTAACGAAAAACCCCATTTTTATTCAGGGGGTCTATGGGAAGTTAGCCCCTCCGATCGATTCGAGATTAATGCCAATAATTTTCAACTTTTTTACAACTAATGGCAACTGAGCTAAAATAATATGTAACCAACCTCTTCATATCGAAAATTCCATTTTTATTCAGGGAGTTGTGTGAAGTTGCCTTCTTTTTGATTTTGTCCGATAGATTGGGGATTAGTGCTAATATTATGCAAGTTTTTTTAACTAATTGCAACCGATTCGGACAAACTAGTCCAGAATCGATTAGACAAAGTCGGGGGCTAACTTCACGTGCGTGAATTATTTAAATTGCGTGCACAGCCGAGCGTAAAAGTTCGGTTAGGTGGTTACTGGTTAGGTTAAATGTATTTATACATTCAGTTTTATAGGTCTTACAAAATTTAGAATATTAGTTTCATAAATGTCTATTCTTGTTGAATAATATATAATTATATAATTATAATGTTGTCAACAATGAAAATATATTTATAACTAATTTTCGGAAAAGGATTGTTTTTTTATGAATGTTTTCGGAGTGAGTATGATGGAGAAAGAGTAGAAGGAAAAATAACATAAAATCAAATTTTGGCTTTTTAATTTTTCAATAACGTATAACGATATTCGAGCAAAATGCCGATTGCTCAATTTGCTTAACATAAAAAAAAAAAAAAATTGCCAAAAATAGAGTTTTCCAGTAAAGTAGAAAAGTTATACCTATATTATGAATTAAATGTCTCAAAAATGAAAATTGCTATTAGTAGCTCAAAAATGGGTAAAAATTTTCAAAATTTTTTTGCCTTTACATTGTATGTACTACATTTTTGGTGAAAATTTCAAATTTATAGGTCTATTATTTTTCCGAAATTCAAACACATTTCATACCAAAATAATATATATTATCGAAAAAAAGAAGTGGCTATTAAAAATTATTATATCGACCGATTTTTAAATTTTGTGTGTAGCTAGAAAGACTTAATTTTAATACTGTATTACATTTTCAGGTCTTAAAAACTAAAATAAAGATTATTATGAATTAAATGTCTCAAATTTGTATATCGCTATAAATAGCCTAAGAATAGATAAACATTTTCAAATAACTTTTTGTATTAATATTTTATGTATATACGTTTTTGGTGAAAATGTTATGCTTCTAGCATCAATATTTTTGGAGTTACAGAGAATTTTATCACAATCGTTTTTTCTGATTTTTATGCTAAATTTTTGATAGTTTATTCTTACGCAATTATGGAAAAATGATCTCTTTAAAGTACTAATTAGATGAAATTTTGCTACCGGAAACCGGGTAAGCTTGTAAAGGTCGGAGTACTTCTTCTGGTAGAAATTTTGTACACAGACATAAATAAATAAAAAAATAAACACATTGTAGAACTAATATGTTCCTCGTTTCGCTTAAAATCTAAAAAGTACCTACTGTAGATGTAAGAAGGATAGGAAGGTAAGAAGGTCCTACACCTTTGGTTACATCACTACTACTGATACTTATTGATGATATTGAGATATTAATAGTAATAATAATATATTTTATAATGTATAAAATGGTCAATACTAAACAGTTTTAACTTAAAATATTATCTTGAAACCAGTTTGATTAAAAATACCCATAACTATATTCATAGACATAAACTGGGTGGGGTCGAGAGGGAGCAATTCCGGGTGTGGCAGGGGGGAGGGGGCTCCTGATGTAACTTGAAAGGGGGCCATGCCCTGCTTGATATTTTGTAAATTAAATTTTTAATTTGTATTATTTTGTGAATTAATTTTTTAAATATGTATTATATTTATTGCGATTAGATATGTAATATAGGATCTATTATATAGGAACTTTACTATTTATACTCAAATATTAATCTATAAAATTTCAAAACAAGACACAACAATTTTCTGAGCACAATAGTATTTTCTCTGATGCAATTAATAAAAATTATTGTTGACACAAAATAATGCTGATATGTATAGTTATCTATATTATAACTGTTAAAACGAAGGTAATTTGCGCATTAAAGTTGTACACGGTACCACAGAATGAATATTATGTATATCCACCATAATTCTACCACCTTGATTGTGTTGGTATGGACATACCTATGACAAAATTTTGTTGATTATCAAATGACAAATTGCTATCTAATAATACTTTAAAGTCACTTAGTGTCACAAGGTGGAGTTGTCAAATTGAAGAAATTCGTTCTGTTTTAATAAATTGTCAATTCCAATAAGTTTTGCTTCTAGTGAACGATATTTTTCGTCTCTCCGCTATTTTAAAACATTTACTAGAAGTACAACAGGACAAGAAAGACTATGTAATTTAGATCTATTACAATATATAGAGAGAATTTTCAAAATTCGTTTTGATAAAATAATCACCTACTTCGATGCAGATTGTACACAGAGATGAAGAAGACTTTAATTGTCATGATGTATCTATTTGATTTTAATTTTTGCAACATTATAAATGATTTATTTTTTAATATTATAATTAATTTTAATAGTATTTTAATCACTTTTTGTTATTTATATGTATATTTACCATTTACCAGTTATTATTAATGTATATAGGGAAATTAAAAATAAAATTGAATAAAAAAATAAAGAATAAATAAAATTATAAAAGATTAATTTTTAATTTATAGTTTGCCCCCCCCCCCTATAAAATCGGCCCAAGTTACGCCCATTGTTATATATGCTTATGTAGATACCTAGAGGGTCATCCTGATAGGGGGTCTTGGGTGGGCGTGTCGCACCCCAACCAAAACATCAGTCGGCAATTTGAAGTTTCAATCGGTAATAACAGATAGTTGATAATCTTTTTTTTTTTTTTTTTGGCTTATTTAAAGTTTGAAGGAAATATTTCGAAATTTAGTTGGAAAACTCTATTATTCGTATGTAGTCGGCAAAATCCGAAAAAAGACGATGACTATTTTTATTTTTTTTTCAGATATGTATTTTGTTGATATAACTAGTATCGTGAGATATATCATATGTATTTTGTACAATGTACCTGTAATGTATACCTGTATATGTGTGATAATGTACTATAAATTAATTTTGTTTTTAGGGTTGATACAATTAAGTCAAAAAATTATTTTTAGCATAAAAAAAAAAATAGGAACAACTTTATTTTTAAGGAGAATTAAAATGAACATCATAGTTTAAATAATATTTAGATACTTTTTATTTTCTACTGTAAATAAATAATATATTTATATTAGGTATACATACTACATATTATTATGTTTATAAAAGTATGATACATTTTTGTTTTTCATTTATTTAAATACAATTATATTATATTATCATTAAAGAATCATATGATGAATTTTATCTGTCATAATTTAACGTTATTGGTTTTCATTTTATGCTACAGGAAAAAAAATCTATAATAAAATATACATAAGTCTCTAGGCTTAGGCACTGCTATTAGGTATTCTTTGCAGTTTCAGTAAATTGGAAGATGAAAAATATAATATAAACCTATAACGTAGCTGTATATTTAAGTTATTTAACACATAAAATATTGATGAATAAAATTAACGATTTTCGTTTTAAATTAAATTTTCAAGTTATATTTTCGAGTACCGTAAAAACGAACAATCAAACTTAAATTTCCGTAAATAATGTGTTATTTATTACCTATTTGTTAAAATTCATTTGAAAAAGTTAATAATTGTTTCTCAGTTTCATTTTGAATATTTAAAAGTTTTAGGCCAAGTGGGTATATACTTTTTTTTTTTAATTTGCTAATTCAATGTAGCAAAAAAAAAAAAAAAATATTGTTTCGCTCGGATAAGAAACTTAACCATAAACTACGATTAAAACCAAGAAAAAAAGACGACACAGATATTTTTTCACTGAGTATACTTGTAAAAGTAATCAGAATAAAAGTATTTTCATAACGTAAAAAATATTAATCGATGTATTTTAACACTTCGACTTTCGACAATATTTTAAATTTATTCAACTATAGAGTGATATTGTACATTTTTTTAATGGAATTATCGAGTAATGTTTTTAGTTAATGAACTAAGCGTTCTACTAAATTATAAAATACATATAGTTCTCAAGTAGGTACACTTTTTAAAAACTTTTCCACAATTGCGGTCGTTCCATTTAAAAACTTTTTTAAATTGTTTTATTCTCAAATATTTTTAATTACATTTTATAATAATGTTTTGTTTTATCAGTATCTAATATAAAATTTTTGGATTTAAATAAATTTTATCACATAAAATAAATTAAATCCTTGATACGTTCTTGCAGAGTATTACAATAGCTGTATCGGTTGACTCACTGATCTAAAAAAAAAAAAAATCAGTATATATATAATTGATACTTAAAAAAACATTTTTTTAACTTGAATGACTAAAGTATTAACATTAAAAACTTAACAACTCAAATGCTAATATAAAAATATAAAGTTCAGTTGATCGAACTAAACCAAGTTAACAGGATAAAGAAAAATCGTTTTTTCCTTCGCCTTCTCCCCCAGTTATTTGGAGTCAGCCAACTGAATAAAGAACGATTGTTAAAGTTCTTTTTTTATTATTATTATACAATTCCCCAGATCATAATATATATATCTTAATTATTATTATTTTCATATGACCTTAATGTAAATCAAATACCATATGAGTTAAACCTATTGGATAACTAATAAATATATAAATATATATATATAAATAAAATTAAATAAGAAATGGCCTTTGTACTTGCTTATATTATTAATTAAGATGTGGGTTTCTTGTAGTGAAAGAATAGTGACGTTTAGATAATCTGCTAGTTTATATAAATATTCACATTTAGCTTTGGTTAGTCCTTCAACGATTATTTGCAATATATAATTAGATTATATAAATTGGTTGTTTGATTAAAGTGACCTATATCATTGTCCAAAAGAGCTATTTAAATATATATTTTTATAATATTAGGTACCAAGGTGTTGATTTAAAAATGGAAAATAATCTTTTAAATAAATATCTATGTATAATTAATAGCCTCCTTACTGCTATGCTCAGAATCCAAAATATTATAGATATTTAGATTGGAATTATTGTGATTGGAAGCAATTTATTTAAGCAGATTTGTATGTATCACCCTCTTTTTGATTCTAATATAATTATCCTAATTTTAATGTACCCCGAGACAATTTCTGTTTTAAAGACGTAAACCGTAAATCTAGAACTTGTTTCACTTTAAACGTTTTTTACTCGAGATTTATAACGGGAAAAAACTTTTCAGAACTTCATCTTGTACATTAACATTTATCTTGCAGTGCTTAATATCGAATTGTTCTTGTCATTTAAATTAAAGTAGGAACTAAAAATCCGATTTAAAGCGATTGTCAATTTTTATTTTATTTTCAAAACTAAAATATACCTTGTTTATCATATTATCTTTAAATGGATAATTTATAAAAAAACAACATAATTTTATATATTTTTTGTGAAATTAGTTAGTTTTATTTAAAAATGAATCACAAGTTCATTTATTTCCATATCCTAGGTTAAATGTGGAAGGTGGTGTCGAGGGGAGATTTTACGTACCTTTAAAACTGTGAAACAGCATGACAGAAATATAACATTTAAAACTATTATTCGAAGTCTGAAAGAAACATACCAGGAATAGTTTTTAAGAAAACGTTACTGTTATATGTTTTAGAAAACTATCTACCTATATACTATATAGGTTATTAGTTTCTAATATTTATTGGTTCACGCCTCTCGTGAATAATGTAAAATATATGTATAATTTAACATTTATTATAAATATAATAATAATTAACTTTAGTTTAATTCTTTTTGTTTTTTATATATAAATACTTAAATTCGAATTTACAAATTGTATTAAAATACACAAAGTTCTGTTGCCAATTTTAGGATATTCATATTTTATGTTTAAAAATCTACAAGAAGTGTCAGTAACGAAAATTTAGTTTTTAATGTAAAATTAGATGAAATGTAGATTAACTGTTCTTTTTCAGTAATTTGTGAAATAGTAAGTGGCCAATCGTACAAATGGTCTAAAAATAAAAGTGTATATAATATTAACTATTATGTTAAATTAAGTTATAATTTAATAAACATAAAATTCAGAGTATTTTCACTTTTAAGAATGATTTTCATAATACCCATAGTTTTTAAGTTAAACAAACGTTAATAATCTGACGTAGAACTTTATCTTTTGGTTAAAACTATCAAAAGAGGCGTTATTAAAAGTATTTTTTAAATGAGAATTTAAATGGTTTATTGTAAAGTATAGATAGATTTGAAATAATAGTGTAGGTATGTACTCGTACATGTACCTATAAGTAATATTTAATTTTTGACAAGGTGTTTTGGATTCTATACCAGATTAACGTTGGTTTAAAATTACCGATAGAATTGTAATTACCTAATGTTATATAAAGACTTAATTTAAAAAGTTGACGAATAAGACCCAAATGATTAAGAAGTAAATCGTATTTGATCTCTTTTCAAATCGAAAATTCTAACTAATTCGCAAATAAAAATGGAAATGTTTCGTTTCGTGAAAATTTTTTAATCATACACGTAAAAAATTGACCTTTGTCAACATAAAATGTAATAATGACGTCACAGTACTACAGTAGTAAGTATTTATAGAACACAATACACATTTATCACGGTATAAGTGGAATATAATATAGATAGATATAAATAATATAATATACGTATATTATTTGATTTAATCTCATAATCCTATGTTTAAATAAAATCGATTTTTCTCCAGTTATAATATATTTTGAGAGATCCAATAGTTTTTATTTTTAACGATTGTACAGTGTACAAATGTGTAAATGTGTACCTACGAGAATATACGTGTAGACTGTAGGTATATAGGTTCATTTTTTTAAAACACATGATAGGTACCTATATTAATTTTTACTCAGTCAAAGTGTTTTCATTTTATTTAAAATTTGAAGCAGGCTGATAATGATAATATTTACTTAATTGGAAAAACTATTTATTTTTATTCATTTTGGGTTTCTAAAATTGCATCTATATTTTTAACAATTATGTTCTCTGAACAAAATATTATAACACTCGCAGGATATTTAATATTCAATTTGCATATTTTGTTTATACCTAATATAGTCCTGTAAGATAGGTACCTACCTACATTAATTTCGTGCTTATATCCTATACTATATACTTGGTATGTAAGGTTACGGTGACACTACTAACATATCAATTAAATTGTTAATGTAATATATAAGCTTTTATATAATAATAATAATATCTGAATATGTTTATTATTATTGGTTAAAGATAATTGAGATTATAAGGCTGAAAAATGTAGAGGACTACAGTGTAAAGTATAAATTGACGACTAGTATTGGCTGAGAGGATTAGAAAGGTAAAAGAAGATATTGATAATATACCTACATATTTTCTATTATTGTTTTGTATATACGAGTATATGGGTATATTCATGAGTGGATTGGAAACAAATTTACACATATCCCGGGAATTAAGACTTTTTAATAAATATTTTGAAGCGGCTTTAAAAATATTGAAAACATTTCCTCATAGCTTTAAAATATATCAATATAATATATCTATATTATAACTAAAATTTTGATTTCTCAACCAGTTATGAACATTTGTTTCCTTGACACGTTAAGTTAAAGTTTACGAAAATTGTATGTAAAGTAATGGGTGCGTCAAAAAGTAGCCCATCGATTGTGAGGGTAACGGTGTTCGAAGTGGACTGTTTACTATTGCATTACAAACATAGCGAGTGATTACAAAAGAGTAAAATTGATATCATATTATGGTTATAAAGGGTATACCTGCAGTCTTCCCTATATACGACCGTTAATGTATTTTTGACTAGATAGAAGAAAGGAAATTATAGTAAATTACAATAATATAATATAGTATGATATGATTATATGAATATATTATCTATTTATTATAGTTAAAACCACGAGAAGGTCTGAGCGTCATGGTTTGGTTATTAAGGTAGTTACAGTGTTTATGTATATGAGTATATGTATATGACAGTGACAAATTATTTTCTACAGAAATTTATTTCGGTACTTATATCATATTTAATAGAATGCAAATTAGAATACATCGAATAAAATCTCGAAATATTGATTTTTTATGATTTAAGATTTAAATACGATTTGAATTAGTGGCAAGTATTTAAAAGCAATTTATGATTGAACAATTTATTTAGTCAATTTAATAAACTTTATTTATTTATTTATTTTTACACAATATTTAGTGTAGGTAATTAAGTATTCAGTCAATTTATTAAGCTTTAAATTTATCTAAAAACATATTGAATAAATACATATTAGCAGGTAAATCATATTCTCGTATGCTTATTGGTTCTTATAAGGTTAAAAAAAGTTTAACTTCTATAGGTGCATTGAAATATTTTCATTTATAATATAGTTTTAAGTATAGGTAAATAAATATATAATATTATGTTTATATATTATAGTTTATAGACACATAGAATAAGTTAATTTTAAGTTGATTATGTAATGTATACCCGTGGTTAGGTTGGGCTAGGTACCTATTGCCTGTACTAGCCCCAAGAGTACATTATGGTTATGTAGTATAAGAACAATGCACATTCAAATATAACCAGTAACTACATTATATTTAAATGGTATTAACACGAAAGAAATAAATTATATTAATAATTCTTAAGGGAAAAAGAAGAGTCCACTTTAGCTAATGGGGATCTGGACAATCGACAGACATCCAAAATATTGACAGGACAATTAACTAGCACCAATGTACAGACAAGAAAATTATTGACTAATGAGTATAGTTTTATTTCGATGGTACAATATTGGAAAACTTAAAAGATTGTGACTAATGTCTTGAAGATATTCGAAAAGGTCTTACCCCCACGATTATTAAAATCTGTTTGTATAGGCATTGTTTACACAGGTTTTTGAGAATTTGTAGGATGTGGCCCATGGAGCTATTCTCTAATTGTTTCAATATCTAATACTACTGTAAGTACCTTGCTATTTTGTTGCATCTCTATAAGTGTAAAAAGGCCGATGTGCTTTTCCTACCGATTCAATTCAAATCAACTAATGTCTATGCCAAGCCTTAGTATGATCAGCTGATTAAAGTGACACTTGTAGCTTTTATTAAAGTAAAGCTAAACGTTTTTGATAAATGTTAAATGTTTTCTAGATTAATATTATACGATTACTACTTCCTTAATAATAATAAATATTCTAGAACGTTGTAGAACTATAATTAGTTGGTGGTTAGTATATTGGGGTTCAGTCGATTGGTTGTCATTCAATTAGTTGTCGTTCAATTGGTTATTGATCGATTGATGGTCGATCGATTGAGGGTAAGTCAATTGGTCGATCGGTAGTAGGTCGATTGTTTTTCTGTCAATTGATCCAGAATCGACTGACCACGATAGGACAATCAAAAAACAAATAATTATTAATTTAATGTGATATATTTTATAAATCCCAGTACTTTGAATTCTTTATAAGAAGATGCTGTCTATGTATAATAAGTTATCAATGAAAATTATACATAGATCACGTTTTAAGATACATTTTGATAAATAGTGAATACGACTTTTACTTTATGATAAGGCTTATAACTGATAAAGAATGTAATCATAGTTGTATGACTTATACATTTTAGATTCTGAGCGTAGCGATGGAGCTAGTGGTTTTACAATGATGTTTATTTTTTTATTTTTTTTTTTTTCTCTGTTAACAAATTTACTACCAGAAGGAGTGCTCCGATCTTTACACTCATACCCTGTTTCCGGTAGCAAATTGCGTCTAGTTGGTACTTTTGAGAGGTCATTTTTCGA